>PVIH01000743.1:25000-301086 GCA_004025045.1 Sigmodon hispidus
TAAATGCAGGGTGTGAAGGAGTGTTTTAGCATTCCAGAACTGTAAAAACTGTGACTGAGACTGAGAAAGAAGAAAAGTTTCTTTAGCCCGCAGTGTTGTAGTTCTCAGGTTCTGTAATAGCAGCTGGTCCTGATAAGAGTATGTGGCGCCGGTCCTGGTGGCTCAGGCCGGTAGGATATGCTGAAGAGTATGTGGCAAGGTGAATGCTGCTACCTTATAACCATGGAAACGATTGACAGGAAGGCACTGTGCCTTAGAGGCTCCATCACCCCCAAACCAAAGCCTGGGGATCAAGCAGTTAAACAGATTAGTCTTTGGATGCCACCCCAGATCCAGATAATAACAGTAACAATTAACAGAGACAATGGAGTCCATACCTACAACATAAAAAAGAGTGAAGTATTATCATCTGCAACAACATGGAGAGAAGTGGAAGCCAGGCTTGAGAAGAGTGATACCATGTCATCTCATTTCTGTGTGGACTGTGCATGGTACAGCTGCTGTGGTGGTGGTGGTGCACACACACACGAGAGAGAGAGAGAGAGAGAGAGAGAGAGAGAGAGAGAGAGAGAGAGAGAGAGAGAGAGAGAGAGGCAGACAAACATCAGGTATCTGAGGTCATTCCTGGGCCACACGAGACCCTATCTCAAAACCACCACACCACCACAAAGCTAAACTGAAAGAATAAAGCTATTCAAACTCAAAACAGACGGGCATCTGGCTGTTAAAGGGTGAGGAATTAGGGGAGGTAATGACCATAGTACACAGCTAGGCAGGGAATAAAGGGCATTATTATTATTATTATTATTAAATACTTCACTCTGTTGTAAGGACACTATTTGAGGCAATGGCTCTGCTAACTAGTTCCACTGTGGATTCATAAATCCCATCTCTCTGTGCTCTATATGTAGGTACAAGTATAATTTGTGGACTTGCACATAGGAAAAACAAAAGAATACCCACCTGTTGCAGCGTCTACTAGCTCCTGAGGAAGGAAGCCGATGTTTGGGATGGTAAGAAACAACAGCACACATGCTCCTGTTCTTGGAACTGTTTTATTGAAGCAGGAAGAGAATCAACACACTTTACAGACTTAAAGGCTGTGACAAATCCTAGATGCCCTTTGCAGACATCGGCATTCCCCATCCCACAGTAAACAGCCAGGACACAGCCAGGAGGTAACGTCACAAGAGGTACCAGGTGCACTATCTGCCATCCCTCTAGATGACACCCCACCCCATTTTTACTTTCTTTTTTGTAGGGGCAGAGCTTGAAAGCAAACTCCAAGCCTCAGGCATGGCTAAGCAAGTAATCAGTGCCTTTGGGCCAGAACCCAAGCCTTGTACGTTTTTGAGAAAACAGTTTAAATTCAAGAACTGTTTTCATGTGGCTCAAACAACCCTGAGAGACCGAGGAATTCAAACACCCTGCCTAGCTCCACAGCTTTAAGGCAACAGGCCTCTCTGTGGACCTGGAGAAGTACGAAAGACTGAAGACTTATAGGTGACTGCATTTTGTATGAGAGGCCATGAATTTCAAAAACTGAACTCAGGGCCATTAGGAGCCTAGTTGGCCCTCTCTGCATACCAGTGGGCAGACAGAGGCTAATTTCTGGACCCAGGAGGCAGCAGAGTGAAAATGCTCTTGGCACGGGTGATAAGAATGGGCACAGAATAGCTGCTGACCCAGCTTACTCTCTCTCCCTTTCAGTCCCAAGAAGGCCAGCAGCAAAATCCTAACAGCCACAGACAACTACAGTGGTACTCTGGTGGGCTTAGTGCCTGAGGGGGTTCTGGGATTATATCAAGTGCCACCCTTCTAGGAAGAAATGCTCAGACCATGTCTATAATTCAAAGTGAGTGATGAGGAGACACCTTGTATTTCTGAAACCCTGTTGTGAGGTGGGGAGGGGGTGACAGTAGGTGTTGGTAGTGCAGCCTGGGTGCTGCAGGCAACCGTTTGGAATCCTCACTCCCAACGAGTAGGCCGTGCTTGGTGTCCTGTTATTTGAGGGAATATGGGGTTGAGAATACTGTAGGAAAAAGCTAGTCAGGCCCCATCTCCATGGCAGAGAAGGGTGCTGTAGCTACATTATGTGTTCTTCTGAGGCAGTCTTGTAGGAGTTTCAGGATACAGAACTACAGAGGCCTTCAGATGGTGAGTATATGTGTATGTGTGTGTTGGGAGGAGGAAGGTGTGCAAATGCATCATATGGGAGAGAGAACATAAAGCCCTTTGAGGAGAAAAGTATTCTGTTTTGCATTAACCCACTATACCAATCCCTTTCTTACTTGGGAGACAGTCTGGATATTAATATTAAAGGACTGTTGAGTGACGGCACAGCAACAGCTGATCGGCCTCTAGCTGACACCATCCGTTTCTCCCTCTCTATGCCAGAATCACCAAAATACACTTCCCGCCGACACAGGGCAGTGATACGCGTTTGTCTGCAGGTGTCTGCTCTCGAGTGTCCCACACGCCACTAGCTCTCAGCTTGGAGCCTCTCCCTTGTCCCCCTCCTGACCCGGCTGCTGCTTACAGGTCAGCATGAGCAGCAGGAGCAGCGGCAGGTGCCACAGGCTGCAGAAGAACAGTTTCCTTGAGCTGCGGCGGTCTGCGTCCGTGTAGAAGCGGAAGCCGAGGTAGGAAATGTACAGGTTGATGGGGAGGGAGATGACGGGGAAAGTCCATGTGGTGATGTCCAGGATGGGGGCAGCAGTTGATAGAGCAACAAGAGCCAGGCAATGGCGCAGTGCCACACGCCGGCAGAGGGCTGGGTGGGTGACCGACATCATGCAGTAGCCTCCTCGGGAGTAGTCTTCACGGAGGCCCCAGCTCAGGGCATTGAAGTGCGGAAACTGCCAGGAGTACAGGATCCCTCCCAGAAGAAGTGCTCCTGTGCAGAGGTGGGGGGGGGGGGGAAAGAGGAACAGTCAGGTGCCAGCAGAGATTTCCAAAGGAAGCTTTGCTTGATCCCCAAGTCCTGCTGAACTTTGGAGACCTGTATCCAGGCGACTAGCAACGTATACCTCAGCCCTTCTGTCTGTCTTAGTGCGTTTTCTATGGCTGTGATAAAGCACTAAGACCAAGGACAGCATCAGGAAGGAAGGGCTTATTTCTGTTTACAAGTCTCCTGAACAGCCTGTCACTGAGGGAAGCTGGTGCTGGGACACAAAGAGGAGCTTGGAGGCAGGAGCTGAATGAAGCAGAGACCATGGAGGAAGGATGCTTAGTGCCTTGCTCAGCCCACTTTCTTATATCATCCAGGAGGACTACCTTCCCAGAGGTAGCACTGCTCTCCGTGGGCTGGGTCCTGCCATAATAATCATTAATAACAAAACAAGCTCCAACAGAACTGCCTATAAGCCAAATGATGGAGTTATTTTATCAACTGGGGCACCTCTTCCCGGGTAGTCTATCTTGTGCCAACTTGACATAAAACTATCCAGGACACATTTGCTCTCTTGTCTCACTCAGCCTGCTAGGCAAGTCAGGAGGTGGGAGTCCCCTAACGTGCTCCTCTGCCTTCCGTGGATGGGAAAGGAAAGCTATGTTACTGAAGTGATCTTAGTGGATTAGTGCACGTGGCTCCTGTCACCTGCTGCCCCTCATGCCTCCTAACACTGTGACATTGGGGAAGTCAGTCCTGAGTCCAGTCCTGACTCTAGGTTGGGATCCATAGCCGGGTCAGGGAGCAGTGTCACCATTGGGAGGCCACTCAGGCCTGCTGGGTCTTTACCTGCGGGGTGACTAGAATGGTCTGTTTACACCAAAGCAGAACTGAGCCTGCCTCTGGGTCACTGCTGAGACTCTGGCTTCTATCTGTGTACCTTCTTCACCAGTGGACAGCCTGGCCTTCCAGGGCACCATTTCCCAGAGCCCAGCGCAACCACAGTAAGGAACCAACACAGAGTGTATTAAAAGGGCTCAAAATAGGGCAATGCCAAAGGGGAGACAAGACTGCTTGGAGAAGCCTTCCTCTGAGCAGATTTAGGCCATGGCCCAGCTAGCTGGAAGGCAAATAGCCTCTGGTCCTGGGAATAGTACCAGTGTATCTGCAGAGAGGCTACAGTAGAGAAAGTGAGGTTGTAAGAGTGGGCTGGAGAAACATCTGGAAATCGGGATAAGGAGTGGTATCTCCCTACAGTGCAATGAGGGGAATGGACGCGGGGAACTGTGAGGAAGCAGAGAGTTAGGAAGACAGCAGGGTGCTAGACACCCATGAATGTGTTCATGGCAGAGAAATGGAGTCTTATTCCTGGTTGTTTATAGATCAGCCATGCTTAGTTGACACCAGCCAGAATGCAATGTGGCTCTCATAGCCAGGTACCATGGAGATGAACTACACATGCTAACCCAAGCTACATGTCATTACCACCACCTTGTAACTGAGGTTTATAACAGCTCCCATTATCCAAGGCTTCAACTGTAGTCGAGAAATATTAAATGGTAAATTACGGAAATAACTAATTTATAATTTTTTATTATTTTATGTGTATGGGTGTTCTGTCTGTCTGCATGTATGTCTGTGTGCCATTTGCATGCTTGGTACCCACACAGACCAGAAGAAGCCATCAGAGTCCTTAGGACTGGAGATACAGCTGGTTGTAAGAAGTTACAGATGGTTATGAGCTGCTATTTGGATGCTGGCGATCAAACTCACGTCTTCTGAAAAAGCAGCCTGTGTGCTCTTAACTGTTGAGCCATGTCTCCAGCCCAATAATTACTACGTTTTAAATTGTGTGTGTTTCTGAGCAGTATAACAAAGCCTCACACAGGCCACTCTACCTTACCTGGGATGTGAATCATCATCACTCTGTTTAGTGTGTCCACAGTTTCTATGCTACCTTCCCATTAAGCACTTAGCAATTAATCTCAGCAGGTTTCCTGACAAGAATATGTTAGGGCATGGCATGATCTGAGGCTTCAGTTATCAACCTGGGTTTTTGGAAGTTCTTAGAAGCATTTCAAAGAGGGGCAGGGACAACTGGAATCAGTATGGTCCAGTGGTTCTTAATAGTATTACATGCAACCAGATTGGGGCAGGGGTGGGGGTGGGGCAGATGGGATCAGTATGGCCTGGTGATGCCGGGCACTACTGCATGCAATCAGATACATGCTTTAGAAAATTGTTGCTACACAGGATGCTCCTCAGTCCCCTTGCCAAATGGGGGATACCTAAGGGGTGGGCTTGTGGAACTAACACAGAGGCACTCATTAAGTTCATTAAGATAAGAGTCCTGTTACTGTTTCCATGACAAACATAGGACACTTATCTGAACAGGAAGTTCTCTTGGGAAATTAGAAGGCAGGGAGGGAAGGCTGGGCCACCTAGTTGCAGCTGAAGGAGCAAATGGTGATGGCCCTAGATTTCTTTGTGTTCTGATCAAAAAATACAGTGAATTCTGTGACTTAGGGCACAGGGTGATGTTGGGGCTCTTGAACATCACATGTGGGAAAGCCCTGGTAGAGCTCATGAGCTGAGTATGGAGTGCAGTAATGACAGCCCCAGCATGGGGTGTGGGTGTGACAAGGGCAAGCAGTGTCTGTCTTATAAGAAAACTCCTTGCGGCAACAGACACAGGGCATGGCAAAGGGAGACAAGAGGACTCGGGAGGGGTGATAAGGGTTAGGGCTTCAGGTGGGTTTTAGTCTAGAAATTAAAAAGAACAAAGTCCATGGTTAAAAATGGCATCTGCAATGGGGACTCTTCTCCAGCAACCCCTGGCCCCCCTTGGTGTGTCAACTACAGTGGTCCGTGTTATGCAACACAAGATTCTGGCTGTGCTTCTACTCAGAACAAGAGAGCTCAGGCAGAACCTCAGTTTTTGAAGAGCAACAAGCTGTTGTTTTTGAGAGGAACGGGTACGGGTTTGGCTCATGTCACAAATGAAATCACTTCAGGATTCACAGCTTAATGGACGACAGTCAGGAAACCACCCACAGTTCTGCCTGATGTGCTTCAACTGCTTCTGGTTACAGAAGAGAGGGAAAACAAATCGCTTTCTTCATCAAGATAAGGTGAGCTGGGGCAGGAAGGCCTGAGTCAGCTCAGGGCTGTGGTGGGGCCCACCTTCCCAGGGGTAGGGGGATGGGGGAGTGGGAGGAGTGGGGTGTGGGGAGGGGAAGGGGGGAGAGGTGGACAACTAAGCACCAAGCTAGAGAATTCAAAGAGCCCCGCACATCTCTCTGCCTGCTTTTATTGGGCCTGTCTTTCCTGACAGCAGATACTTACTTCCTTGCAGGAGACTGTCTGCTCTTGGGGGCAGAGGAGGGGAAAGTTCCCTGCAGTGCTCTGGCCAGGGGCGGAGACAACACCAAGGCAGTGACTGCCTATGTGAGTAACCCTTAGGGACAGGCGAGGATACAGAACACACAGAAAGCCTTGCCTGGCTTGGGAGCCAGGGATGACCCAGAAGAAACACCTTACAGAGCAAGCAGAAACTCAGAAATTCTCTGCTTCTCTTCCTTCCTTTCCTTTTCTCCTTCTGTTTTGTGGAGACAGGGTCCCATTCTTAGCCCAGGCTAGGCTGGAGTTCTCTATGTAGGCCAGCGTGGCCTCAGATGCAAAGCAATCCTCCTGCTTTAGCCTCTTGAGTGCCATGACTACAAGCACATGCCACTATGCCTTGCTTCTGCTTCTTCTTAAATGAGTGTTCTCATTTTCTTAGAGCTACCTGAGACAAACATACATTTTCTTCCCTTGAATCACACCACAGCATCTGTGGGCATGGTTCTCCAGGACAGAGAGTCCTGAGCCTGACCTCAGTTCAGCGCTGGCAACACCAGAGAATATCCAGGCATCTAGCACCTCACTAACCCCCTGCGTAGCTTATGTGGAAGACAGTGAAAAGCATTAACAGTGCTCCCATCAATGTCCCCCCAGTGACACTTGCGGAGATTTTCAGCTCTCTTCAAAACTCCTATTAATTACTTCTACCCCCCCCCCCCAAAAAAAAGAGAGAAAAGGACTGGGGGTGCATTTCCCTCATTTCCGCCTCTGCCCAAGCCCAGTAATGCTCTTCTATCACTGCTGACAAAGAAAGCTCAACAGTCCAGCTGTAAGCATCTTCCCCAAAATTAAAAGAGTCCTCAAGTGGGACCTCAGGGATGTCCTCTTCCAAGAATGATTCCTTCTGTGGAAGCCTGGTGGTACCCACTGTCCTCACTGAAGCCCACTCACTGGAATTCATCATCCGCACATTGCTTTAATAAGGATAAGAGCCACGCTGCAGTAATAGTTAGGGTTGGGTTTGGGCCTGTGGGCTCCTCCCCAGACGAGGCCCACAAGCTCATCTTGCCATGGCTGGCCATACCGGGGCTTTCATACCGTTGGACGGTTGCACACCAGCGGAAGCAGAGCCGTCCTAGAGATCCATGGCCACAGGTTTGAAAGCCTTTCTTTTGAGGACTAACACAAAGGCTTGGGAAGGGGTTGGCCTCACTGCAATAGACTTCTATGGAGAGGGAGATAAAGGAAGCAGGATGTGAGGCCAGTTTATCAACTGCACAGGAGAGACAAAAGGCAAGATTAAAGGTTCTCTGGAGACATGAGGAAGAGTGGGCATTTGCAGCTAGAGAATTCTCTGCAAGGGACTTGGGAATAATGAGGAGGATGTGTGGCAGGAGTTCGGGGATTCTCTCTAACCTTACGTGCACAGACATCTGGCAAGTCACATTTGAAGGAGAAAAAGTACAAAGCTTTGACCCTTCTCTAATTACTACCTGAAAAGTTTGAGGCCCCCCAGATTCTCTCCAGAATTCAAACTGCCTTTAGTTCATGTCCCAGTTCTTTTCAGCCACATCCTCCAGTGTGCTAACAGCTGTCGTCACCAGGGCTGATTCTAGGGGGATTCTGCACAGGCACTGTGTGCGGCTGAGGCTGTTCAGCCAAGGCCTGCTCTGACATCTCACCAACAAGGCCCTGGCCTGGTACCCTAAAGGCTAACAGCACTCACAGTCAACAGTGATATCAACAAGAACTGATCAAATATAGCTAGTGTGCAATTATAACTGCAGGTGTTGATGCTGAAGCACCAACGACACACTTAAACCACTTTCACAGTCTTTCTATCTTAATTTTAGACACTGGGTGAAGTATTAGTAAACATTGCTTACTAATATTTCTACAACAGTCTTCCTTATTTCATTGTGTCTTTTAAAGATAGCATATATCTCCAGTTGTGGTGATGCAAGCCTTTAACCCAGGAGAGAAAGGCAGGCAGATTTCTTCGAGTTCAATACATACAGTGAGACTCTGTCCCACCCCTGCCCTTCCCACAAAATAAGGAAAAAGAGATGCCATCTAGTTTAGTCCATTGTGTGCTAGATCACTTTCTAGATTTTACTTAAGGTAACATTTCCCAGGAACAGGCACTCAGCTTTGAATCTGACTCAAGTGGAGGCAGGATTTAAAGGCCATCTCTACAAATGCTTGGGGTCACCAGTACCGGGGTATTTAGTAAGCCTTACATACATATTTGTTGAATAAATAAGAAAATAGATCCGCTCTGGCTCTCTTCCCTCACCTGGAACTAGAGGAGGTAAAAGGAGTAGAAAGAGGTTATGGTTCTGCAGTTTACCAGGGAGGCTAAACAACTCCCTTTTTTGTTACTAAAGCCATCCATTTGTCAAGTGTCACCTCCTGATAAGAGCCCATTTCTGAGTCTTCATTTGTAACTGAATGTTGGCTGACATAATTAATGTTTACCACACAACACCTGAATTACAAACCAGACTGACAATCAGCTCTAAAGACTGTCATCTCCTCAGTGCAGCAACTGCAGTGAAGACTCCCAAGACAAGGGCTTTCTTAGATTTAGGAAAATGACAACACAGAGTCATTTGCAGCATCTCTAAGAAAAGAGGTGATGCAGGGAGGTGGTGCTGGAGAGGGGGAAGGGAACAGGTCGGAGATAAACAGTCTCTGGAGATAAACACTGCTGAGAGGCCTAATGTGTATGGCTCCAGGTCGCTGGCTGCTGGCTGGGGCCTGGAATGTCAGCTGCCAGCCACTTATCTGACCAGCCCCCAGGGACTCCTTCACTGGGGTTCCAGCAGGTCACTTCTGTCATTGCCTTTGCTGCTCTTCTGTGTGTGGGACCAAATCAAGTATTTTAGCTCCTAGGGCAGCAGGTTAGCACTACCAGCAGCCAGAGACAGCCTTCCTGAGTTCTAGATGCACGGCGTTTTCAATGTTTCCTGCAAACAGCACTTAGGCTTTAAAAAATTAATAAAATAAAGGCAGGATAATTAGGGAGGTGGGAGGAAAAAGGCCACCTTTGAAGCCCAGAGGAGATCAGGAACAGGTAAAATCCTACCACAATGGCTCACTCTGTAGACAGAAGGGCTTTGTAAAAGGCAAGCACTTCCAGAGCACAGAAGCAGTTGGCTGTCGTGCCCTGACTGCCTTGATATGACAGGCACAGACAAAGCCCTTGGCCCTGTGACTGGGAGAGAGCGGAGTGGTTTCCAGTCCTCTGTCAGCTATAAAATAGGAAGGATCCAGAACAACTGACGTTTGTTTAGCTTTCACGATTCCTGCCTGCTAATGTGCTTAATCCTCTTCACCACCCCCAAATCCCACCTCACTTGTCCGGTGATGGACAACGGCTGGGCAGGCACACCCAAAGCCTGCCAGGGACCTTCCTGACGGGGGCACCCTCAACACAAATTCTTTTCCACCATCTGGTCCAAAAAATTAAAGTAGTTGTGGGAAAAGGCTCAGCATCCCATGAAACATGCCTGCTCCCTTCCTGTCTCTTGTCCTTACAGGCAAGGAGGGAGACTACGGAAGCCCCTCAGTGCCCTGCTGCCAATGAAGGGCATCACTCAGCCCTGTGGCCAGCACAGACACTAGAGAACAATCCATGTGTACAAAGGAGGAGGCAGGCTTCTGGACGCGGTCCTTGCCCTTCCTCTGTGGCTTACTGTGACACACACCCACACCGCTGTTTTCCTCATGTAATCCGTCCAGGTGGGATGACAGGCCTTATACACCCCTACAGCTGAACACGCCCCTCTCCAATCTTGACTCTAGTTACTGAACCCAACTACTCCTTTGACAGGGAGACATGGTCAGGGACACTAAAATGTTGCTGCCGGTTGTGGTGGGCACAGATTTCTTAGAGGGTGGCGTGGGTGACAAAGAAATGAAAAATATTCAGTCACTCTGCCTCCTTCGAACAACCTCTATCCCCAACTTGCTGGTATTAGCAGGGGGCTCCTTCAAAGGGTGACCAGCCTGATGCTTCACTGAAATACTTGTAGACCAGGGAGGGTGAAGGGCAGGCCTAGGGTGGGTGGGGCTGTGCAAGTGATGCTGAACTACAGACTGCTGCTTCGGTGGTTCAGTTGCCCATGGGTCTTTACCATCTGTGACTGCACTCCGCTGTCACTGCAGGCCCTGTTTCTGCCCACACAGTATCACTCCAGCTCTCAGCTAATACACTTACAATCCTTTAAGTCACCTGGCCTCTGATATCTTCCTGAACTCATCTGGGGAGGTGTGGGCATGCAGAGCCCCCAGAAGACACTCTGCTAAGGCTGGTCCATCACTAAGTAATATCTATCTGCCTCTCCTAGGAGAAGTTCAGACACGATTTCCGTGAGGACAGGACTTCCGGGCAGTTTTGTATCTCTCAAAGCCGAGCACACAGTAAGCCCTCCATGCCTGCACAAAGTGACTCCCGGTACTAGTCTGTTAGGATGGTAGGCTGGCAGTGCCTGGCATGGCCTGTCCAGCAGCTCTTGCTTCATTGATTCAACATCTTCTTCACCTTACAGCTTCTCTTCCTGTCACTTACAGTTCAGTGTGGTGTCCCAAAGCCTGCCACTTCCGACTTCTCTAAAGTCACTGCTCTGTGAGGTTCAGAAATCAAATGGTCAACAGTACTACAGAAGAAAGAAAAGCATTTGCCATATTTTCCCCTCAGAAAAGCTTTTTCTACCCATCCATATTTCCCAAGATGAGAAGCCTGATGGTCACCAATCTCTGTAGATAACACATATACCACTGTTCTTACATCTTAAAAAAACACCAACACCATTCTCTAGGTAATTTTGAGGCTCCCAAGGCTAGAGGCCCTTCAGGATTCTGTCTTTGTGAATTTGAAGAGTGTGGTTCCTGGAGCAGGAGCATCAGTAGCACCTGGAAACTGTTACATCTGACATTCTCAGACTGTCTGAGCCATAAGCTAAGAAACCCAGCAACATCTGAGGAAAATGGATGACCACTGAGCCTGTGAACTAGTGCTTTGGTTCAGCAAGACAGGAAGAGGTCCATACTGCCCCATCACTGAAAGGGCACACACATCAAGGCATGGGCACAGTTTCAGAAAGGTAGTCTTTGTTTGTAGGCAGTGCTTTCTGAGTGGACACTGTGTCATCTCCATACTGATATGAGAAAGACCGAAGGTAAACAAGGTGTGTCCTGGTGCACAGTTCAGACCACAGTCTGCCCAGTCACTGTGGACCCCGAGCAGGCAGCACAGGGCATCGGGCACGTGACATGGGAGGTTGCCCACTTAGAACAATCAGAAAGAAAATGAGGCCCTGGCCCCTGCAAGGATACATTCCCAGTGACTCCCTTTATCCAACTCCACTCCACTTCCTCTTAAAGCTCCCACATCTCCATGTTGCTGGCCACTGGAGACCAAGCCTTCAACCTTAAGCACTTTAAGGAGCATATCGGATCCAGACCTTTAACAAAAGCTCTGCTCTGTGCTGTCAGTATGGTGGCTTTGAACCACACGTGGCTCTGGACACCTGAATGACAGCTGATGGGACTGAGGAAATTTAAGTTTATTTGGTTTAAAAATTAAACAGCCACCTATGGTTAGGAGCCACCGTCCTGAACAGGGCAGCTCTAGAAGATGACTAAACTGCATTAAATTACATTCAATTTAGTTCCTAAAATGCCACCAATAAATATTTCATAACACATTCTATTAGCTTTCGTTCTCTGAAAGAGGAGACAAGTACTCCCTGATTAGCTCACCCTGATCCGGACTCTGTCTGACGAAGACTGAGCTTTCATGTGCAGAGCTCTGGTTACCTTTTCTGTCTAATAAAACGCTGCACCTTCTCCCTCTTTAAAGTGTTTGCTAAGGTTCGCAAACGTGTGGCCCTTCTTCTCAGTCCCCTGAGCAGAAGTCAGTGTCGAGCTGACAGGGGAACTTCTCTTGGTGGTTTCAGAAAGCCAGTTTCATACCGGACTCTGTGGCATGATTCCAGACAGCTGCATACTCTTTACCTATGAACAAGGTATGTCTGGCCCCTTGGCCACCCTCATTAATCAGACTGTATACAATCAAATCTGGGGCTATAGAAAGACCATGTCAAACTCAGGTCACCACCATGCTTGGTGGCAAATGCCTTTACTTGATGGCTCAGTTGCTGAGCTCTGAACTTTGGAGGTTCCAGCACCTGTAACGATGAGATAAATTTCACTCTCATACAAATGACCTAAGCTGATGTGGCAGCGCAGGTAGGAGCACAGTGACAAGCCACCTGTCCTGAGAGTTCCTGCAAAGAGAGACTGTCACCAGATGCACACACGCGGGGGATGGATGACAAGACTGAGAGGGAGGGCCAAGCTCAGGTCTGAGGCCAGCAGCAAGCAGGCTCAGCTCTCTCGGCTCTCTGCCTCTCTTGCCTCCCACGTGGAAGAGGCTTGAGCTAATGGATCCCAGAGCAAAGAAGCACATGAGCTTTAGAATGCTGTATTTGTACATTCATTAAAATCCCCACTTACAGGATATTAAACCATTCTAGGAGACGATCATGGCAAAGGTGTAATCGCATCTGTGCGTTTGCCAAATCACAGTGTATGAGCTTTTATGAAAAGTTTCAGAAATGTGGCTTACAGGGCAATGGTTTATGGCCAACTGCCTTTTGATCTCTCATGTGAAAAATATGTACTTAGATATATTGCAGGAAACCTCACCACTTCCTTCCTAAGTGTCGGTCAAAACACTAATTACCTGACTAATCAGACTGTGACGCTCCCCTCACAGATGGTAAAATGAGCTATTTTCACCCCACAAATCCAGCTGTGACATACCACCAAAATATGGCGACCCACTGAATGGTTTTACTGTAGACAGCATGAACAATTTACGCAAATCATGTAAAAGTCAATGAGAAGCTAATGGAGATAATCAGTCCTCTCAGAGGGAAAATGAGCCTATTCCAGGGGAAGGTAGGGGCCTGTCAGCTAAGTGACAGGGCTGCAGTAGGGGACAGGAGGAGGCCAGTGGCACATCCTTTCCCACAGGTTGGGCCTTCCCAAACAAATCAGCCTGTCTTCATGTGATCTGTTTCATCAGGTCTCGAGGCCTTCCCTCACTTCACCTGCAATCACAGGCTGAGCTGGCATCGCCCCTGTTTTCTCTTAGGCTGTACCATGTCCACCATGTCAGGATGACATGGACCCCTTAGTTCAGGACCCCAATCAACAAGTAGAGGAAAAGGAAACGGCACAAGCCTGGTGGAGCCCCTGACTCGTGAGCTCTTGCATGTGCCCCCCCACCCCCAGCCCTGGCTGCTGAGGAAAGCCACAGGGCTGCACTAACAGACACTCACCAGCATCGAGACTTCCAGTTGCAGCTGTCCAGCCCATGACAGGTGGGATGGCTCCGACCACGGCCCCAACCCAGGTGTTGGTGATGCTGATCCTCTTTAGCGGCGTGTAACAACAGGTATACAGGAAAATGTTGAAGAGCCCCAGGGCCCCCGTGAGTGGATTCACTCCCCAGGTCAGAAGGGCCACTCCTGGCACAGCACAGCAGGCAGCAAAAGACACGGCTAGCAGTGGGCTGGAAGAGAGCAGAGGACACGGTGACCACAGCCACTTAGCTGTGGCCTACAGCATCAGAGAGACCGCATCAATGAGGAGCCGGCGTCCTCACATTCACTGACAGGATGGACCTTTCCCAGCTGTGGGGACTCTTTCTGACACTGTAAAGAAGCTCAGGGCACAGCAGATCCCCCTTGCACTACTCATCTGCAGGTCTCCATCACTCATATCTTCTTATAGGGTTGAAGCGAGGGCTTAGACAGGGCTACTTTTCAGGGCTCTATTCTGTTACTAAGTAAGGGACAGATGTAAACAATAATACAAATTTTGAACAAAATCTGGATCCCTTTTGGAAGCCACTCTGCTCATTTGCACTTTAAAGGTCGCTAAGTTAATGATAGCCAACAGCAATGTTGCTCCAGGGAGTCTGCATGACTCCTTCAGTAAATTACAGGTGTAAGGCCCTACAGCCCTGTGACAACATCAACACCAGGGGGCTGGTGCAAACTGCCAGTGATGTAACAAAAGGTCACAAAGGACTATGTTTGTAGAAGAACACTCTACAAAGTGAAAGACTTTTTGAGTATAGAAAAGTAAGACCTCCTGGTTCCTGCTTATATCAGTTATTTTTTTTATTCTTAGGGAATCAATGTAAGTTACTCTAGACTCTGCTTTCCTGTAACTCCCAAGAAAAGCATGTTTGCAGTGTCCCAGACCCACTCAATTACAGGGTCCACAAAATGCTTCCTGAGAAGCCCTAGTCACCAGTTAGCAGCTTCTGGAGGGGGGGGGGGATTCTTGTTTTAAAAATGTTATTTCTCCAAGGGAGGCAATTACTTGAGATAACACCCTTCTGTTGCCAAGGCTGTGGTGTGCACCCACTGAGGAGAGGTGCTCTGGACTGTGAGTTGGGCCTCAAGAAGGACTCACTTGCAGAATGATGTCGAGTTTGAACTCTGCCTCCCCCAGCACCAGAGGAGATGGGGAAGCAGAATGGCCCAGTAGCTCAAGTGTCATGTGAAACCAGAACTACAGAGCTGAGCACTAGAAGAGAAATACCTGCTCTGACTCTCACTTAGCTGGCCTTCTTCCCACCCAGGGACTGTAGTCTGCCCTGCCTGGAAGCATGGGGTTCTGAGGAAGGTGAGAACACACATGGATGTGGCCATCCTAAGATGACAGAAGAACCATGGGCATCACTCAGACTTCAGTGCATCTATACCCACCTGTCCCTGGCCATGTCTTTGGAACCCACAGCCAATGAGTTGTGAAACACTCAGGCACTCTGGGTCTTTTCTTCCATCTTGTCTATCCATCACTCTCATCCCAACAATTCCTCTTTCTGTGACCTATTTTTCTGTTCCTGCTGAGAAAAGTCCTGAAAATATACTTTTTTTTTCTTTTAAGACACATGCTGTACTTCTGCTTTTACTTATTTTCCTGTCTAATCTCTTTTATTTTTAGTATTTATTTTATTTGTGTGCCTGGTATTTGAAGAGGCCAGAAGAGTCAGATACCCAGGAACTGGAGATGGCTGTGAACCCTGTAGCTGCTGGGAACTGAACCAGGGTCTTCAGCAAGAGCACTGAGAGCTCCTAACTGCTGAGTCATCTCATTGTTAAACCTTACTGTCTGCCCTGGGAGATCCTGCTGTGCACACTGTCTTCATGTGAGGATCTGGATGGGATGGGAATCTGAACTGGACATGCCCCTCTACCTCCTCAATCCTGCTCTTTCCATGTGCCTTTCCCCTGAACTTCGCTCCTGAAGCAGGCTTCTCTCCAAGGCTGGGGCAGGCACTGACTGACTCAGAACCACCTGGAGCGTTCTCACACATGCACAGAAGGAGAAGGAGGGTGATAAACCAGGTAAGCATCCCAACCCTGTTCTTTCAGAAAGGCAGTTTCCAATTTATGAGAACAGGTCTTCCCATACATGAGACTCCAAAAGGCTAGTTTTATTTGGGGTGGGGAAAAAATGTGGCTCATAAACATATTTGTTTTTCCTGAATTGGCTTTTGTGTTTAAAAAAAAAAAAAGGAAGAAGAAGAGGGTTGTTCCAGTCGCCAAGGGCCGGGAAGCAGTTGGATTGAGGGTGTTAGTGCTATGAAAAGCCCTTTCAGAGAAGCACACATGAATTTAATTTATTGAGATAGGCAATTTGGGGTGGAAGTTTAGTTTCTGACCTGTGTTGGAATCACAGAAAATCATGAGCTTGATCTTGGCATCTAAATCAATGTGCTCAGGGGCATGAATGAAAACCAAGTAGGCTGACAGGCTGCGCAAACAAGGATGAAATATTTACCCAACATGCCCTGGGAAGCACTAGGAGAGTGCCCCAAGTGGTAAACTTCAGAGAGCCCTTAAGCTCATTATCCTGCTCTGTTTCATTTTTGCTAAAATTCTTATTGTAAATGCCATACACATTCAATTCAGAAAATTTGCAACTATAAAAATATAGAAGAAGAAATTCTAAATTACTCTGAGACAGATATGGTTTACGTCTCTCTGTCCTTTTCCTGTGCTATAGTTACTTTAAAAGTAAATATATACTCAATTACGGTTTTGCTACTTCCTTAATTTCCATAAGTCTTCAGATTCCCCATGTCACTACTTGGTTTATACATCATCATAGACAGCTACAAAGTGGATTATTCTATGGATATATGACAATCAAGTTAATCAACATATCAACATATCCTTCCTGGACACAATTATTTTCACTGTTTAAAAACTCAAATAATGCTGGGATGAATTTCTTATGGAGACTTCTGCTCATGGCTCCACTTAGGAGAAATTCCTAGATATGAACTTGCTGAACTAGATGCTATGCACTAGTTTGTTATTTTATAGCCACCAGATTCTGCTGTTGATATGCAAATTTTAAAGGTGCATGATATGACACACCATGCCAGTCTGTATGTCACAGCTGTCACTTCCACCAGGGGCATAGAAGAGCACTGGCCTCCATAATCTACATTAACACTGTGGATATGATACTAAAAATGAAGCAAAACCAAACCAAAAATTGCCAACAGCATCATGTCTCAAAAAAAGCATCACCCCCCCCAACAACAAACAACAAACACCATAACCAACTTTTAAAATTAACAAAGTACACTTTAGAGTATACTCTTCATTATTCTAGGGAGCAATAGACTCAATGCACATAAAATAACTTGGCAGGTGGGCCTGGGCTTGGGTTTATGGGCTAGTTCCTTAATTGAACCCAGAGTGTCCTGACTGGCATTTGAGACACGCTGGTGGGATACCCTTGCAGATCCTCACATTCCTGGGTCAGCTTAGTTCTGTGGGACCCATCAGTGGAGAGCAGCCTCCTGTCTGAGCACCTTGGGTTTTCCTCACTGTTAATCTACTGCACTTGTGACAAGGAAGCACAAAGAACAGCAGTCACTGAAGTACAGACACAGGCTGTGACACAGTGAGAGGGATGGTGCCCACTGTTGGCTGTAGCAACAGATGAAGCAGGGACACATGGGGTGCTCACCTCAGTGAGCAATGATGGGAGGGCAGAATGGAAATGCTTCAAGGAAGATGTGGATCTTATACCGTTAATGATGGGATTAAAGGTGTGCACCACCACATCTCACCAGAAGTGAAAGTTTAGACTGAGAACTCATGACAGGTGGGTTCGGGAAGGGCAGAAATGACAGGAAAGGGTCTGTGAGATGGCTAAGTGGGTCCCAAAGCCTGATGACCTGACTTTATCCCCAGATCTCTTGGTGAAAAGAAAGAAACTCTTGAAAATTGTCTTGTGATTTCCACTTCTACATGTGCCATCACACCCCCCCCACACACACAAAGGAAAAAACAAATCCAATGTAACTCCAACACTAAAAGAAGCCAGTGGTCTCTGAAAGCCTAGAGGAAGAAGCAGGCAGTGGCAGTGGTTCCAGGAAGAGAGAATATAGTGGCAACTGAACTACGTTCAATTTCCCAGCAAAGCCAACATCACAGCAATATTAAGTTGTAGAAGCTTGGCATCTTCAGCTGTGTATATAGAGTCAGGGCCCAGCAAGGGCCACAAGAGTGAGCCAAGTGCTCTACCACTGAGAGAGGACCCACCGCCATCCCAGCAGTTTCAATGGACACCTATTTCTTCATCTGGAAAAAGTGTTCCTTTCTGATCATCTTAAACACAACAATGACTCTCTGCTTACATGATGAGTATGAAGTACCACAGGTCACAGACTAAGGGCAGCCATTCTTGTGATTTCAGGCCAGCCACCCTGTACGCTTTCCCCTGACCATACCACTTAGCAACTGCTCAGAAAGCCTGTCTGCACCCTCCTTCCTTGAAGCTTTACAAGTGTTTCCAACATAAAGACAGAGCTGACAACAGAGGATGTGGAACCACCTTCTCCTTGTCACTTTATTCTGTAGAGAATTCTCTGTTGTGGACCTTCCTATTACTGTTTTCTCCTTTATAGCCTCTAATCCTATAGCAGTTCATGTCCATGTGGAGTGCTACACCTGACTGCTGGGGGGAGCAGAGGAGAAGGCAGGCTGCCTTGGGTTTCCTCGGGCCCAGAGCCAATGAATAGGATTCTGGGTCCACCCTCCACAGTGGCTCAGAATGGGGCTCACAGACTAGCAGAAGTGGCATCACCTGAGAACCAGGTAAGACTCCAGCCAGGCTGGCTATAGGTCACAAACTATGCCACCCCACTGCCAATACACGCTGCACTGTCATGGTAAATCCATACTTTCTGTGCCTATAGGAGCCATTATACTCAGTGCTCACTGTGGCTGGACAGAGCAGGCCACTCACTTTCAAGTATCTTTGAAAGTATGCCCCCGACCTATTCCAGTGGAAAGAACACGGGATCATGATCTAGCAGCAGTAATTGCTAGCAGAGACATAGCATGTCCTTGATTTCACTGACTCATCAAACATGACTTGACTTGGTCATACAGCCTCAAATATATGTACCATTAAAAGCACTGTTGTGGAATAATCTTTTTGTACACTGTGAAAATGTTTCACTGTGCTTGATTTAATAAAAAGCTGAATGGTCAGTAGCTAGGTGAGAGAAAAGAGGTGGGACTTCCATAAAGAGAGAGGAAGTCAGAGAGATGAATCCAGATGTGAGAGATGCCAGCAGGACTGGACCAAGTTGGACATACAGTACAGAGGAGAGGTAACTGAGCCACATGGCAGAGTGTAGATTAATAGAAGCAGGTTAATTAAAGTTATCAGAGCTAGTTGAACAAGCCTAAGCTAAAGGCCAAGTTTTCATAATTAATAAGTCTCCAGGTCGTTATTTGCGGGCTTCTAGTCCTGACAAGAAAGTACTACTATAAGTACCACAAAATGAAGTTGAGGGTGGTAAAAGTGCTGCTGACTGCTAACCCTAGGTCAGGGGTACCCTAGCTCCCTCCACACACTGTCTATGCTCTAGTGCCTGTTAAACATTTTCATACCAAACCTATTCTAAAATCTTTGCATTTTGTTATTGTCTGCTTTCCTGGTGGCAGAATGACCAGGCATACTGTCCAGGACACAGGTATTCTGAGTCTAGGACAGACCTAGATGTTTAACCACTTATGAAACAGTGCAACTGTCTGGTTGCAGCTGTCTGGTCATTGTTTCCTCAGCAAAAAACTTGGAGTGGGGGTGCAGGGGGTTGGAGGTGGTGTGAGGGAGGGTTCTTTCCAGGTTGTTACTGAAGTCTGAGTCAAACTCATGTGGGTAAAAAGACTCACTAGTAAGGCCACAAGGAAGGAAAGGGTCTACCCTGTCCCTGTGCCACTTGGGCAAAGTTAACCGAGAAAGGTACTTCTGGGACCTCTTCTGGAGCACAGAGCACTCACTAGCTGTGCGAAGGGCTTGCTTCGCTTGTTTGTTTGTTACTCCGCTCATTCCCATTTCTCGCTGCCTGGATGGTCAATCACCACATTGCTTGGCAACAGAACAGACAGGAAAGTGGAGACGTTTTATTTAGAGAGGAAGACAAACGTTAAACACACAGACGAGTCTATGAGCTCTCACAGCAAAACCAGCTACGGGAAAGAATACTAGCAATGAGACA
Organism: Sigmodon hispidus; assembly: GCA_004025045.1. Taxonomy (NCBI): domain Eukaryota; kingdom Metazoa; phylum Chordata; class Mammalia; order Rodentia; family Cricetidae; genus Sigmodon; species Sigmodon hispidus. Next base: position 44,851 of record PVIH01000743.1, read on the forward strand.
GCATAGTTTAAACAGGGACAGCCCTTTAAGGAGAGCACACTATGGGGTTTGAAAAGGCAGAGAGATTCTTTCCCTGGTTTATTTCAGAGCCTACAGACAATGACTTTTTATGGGGGGGGGGCAGGTATTTTGTTTGTGTACAGGTATTTTTATTTGCAGTTACAAATTCTATAACAATTTAATTTTGTTCTATCAAATTACAAAATAGGAACTAGCAATAGGCAAAACCTGACTGATCTTCAAAAAATGTTGGTGTTCCCAACCTTCTAGCACAGCAGCTGTGGATCAGAGACACTGGTCTCTGAATGGTTCTGGCTGGACTGAATCTGAATTGGAAAGGCCAGAAATGAATATGCAGAGGGTATGAAATAAGTGACCAAATTGCAGTAATACAGTCGATAACTGTGTGGTGATTTAAGGGTGTGAGTATGTGCACAGACAAGGCAAACAGCCCTGTGTGACAGTGTGGGAGGGTGGACAGACCTTCATACTCAGCTACTCACGGAAAGAGGTTCATGGTTCATGGTTCACGATGAGGGCTGAATGATTTACTTCAAGACTGACAAGCAAACTGAATTACATTTTAAATTACGGACTCTCTCTACTGCCTTTCTTGCCTGAGGCTACTACATAAGAGAAACTGACAGACGAGAATGAGGGTTTATCCACACATTTTCATGGATTGGACTTTCTTCTCTTGGAATGGAACATGGCTTTGTTTACTAAACACTAGTCCTGATGTAGCTCTATTGAAGGATTTTTTTTTTTAAATAGATTTTGGAAATGAGGAGAAATACAAGCTTTAATTTTCCAATTTATGCACTTAATAAAATAACTTAAATTATCTGACTTTTAAATAACTTCCTGGGGAAACTGGGCCTTCTGTTTAAGCAGAGTGTTGGGGTCCAGGAAACACTGCATTAAATTAAACTTTGTATTATGAACACAGGTAATTGGCCTATACAAAAATTAATCTCAAAGTTACTTCTTGGCCATCCTTCCTGAATAAATGATTTTTTAAATTACAAAATAAAATTTCCTTTTTTCAAAAACAAAAGAAAAGCTTAAACCTCCACCAAGTCAAGCCAATTTAACTTTAATTTCTTGTATAAATCCCACATTTGAACTTTGGGAAATGAGTTTTTGGGGAATGACTCTACAGATAACTGTTCTGAAAATGTCTTTCTGGAATCACATTAGGAATTTTCTATTTCTGATAAATCTCAAGCAGTAGATATAATAAAGCAGCAGAACACTGATATAATTTCAGAACTTAAAGAAAATAAAGACATAAAACCCATTTTAAAAGACTAAATTGTAAACCACACTTAAGGGGAATGCAAGAAATGTAATAAACAGCAAATATTTCTCTTTATTATTGATTAGATTCAGGGCATGAAGGTTGTATAATATGTTAATTTTTTGAAAGAAGAAAACAATATATCTGCTTAGATTAAAAAAGTTAATACAAAACAAAACAATGGAAAGGCTTACTAATGAGGGAGGAGAGTGAGAAGGACCTGCTGCTTAAAGTCAGGCAGCAACAGAAACGGAGTGAACCTGTTCGGAGCTGACCTGTGGAGAGCTGATGATGGCCACATGATCATGCCTTCCCCAGGGGAGGATCAGAGAAAGGCAAAGCCTTCCACTGGTCCAAGGATGACTGTTCTCTAATGACTGACCAGTGTGTGCAAACAGCAGCAACCATGGCTTCCTCCTCCATGACTGTCACTAACACTGCCCCGCACAGGCTCAGCTCCTCCCAGGGTACGGAACACCGAGTTTCTGGGTTAAATAGCTGCAGCCACCAGATCCCAGCTTCTCTGGATGTGTCTTTGTCCTTTCTTCACTTTCTGTCACTCCAGTCAGGTTTCCAGGGACAAGTTGTACAACACATGGCACACTTCTCAGCTAACCTTTGCAGTCAAGAAGTCAGTGACTCTTGAATGGTAATCACACTAACCCCTCTAAATTACAGGGAAAACATCTGTATAGAGACTGAATTTCCAGGGTGGGGACAGGTGATTCCAAAGCTGTCTCAGTTACTGTCCTACTGCTGTGAAGTCACCATGACCAAAACAACTTATAAACGAAAGCATTTCATGGGACCTTCTTATAAAAGCTCCTGAGGCTGTGGCAGGCAGGGAGCGTGGCAGTGGCAGGCAGGCATGGCTCTGGAGCTGGGACCTCACAACTCATCTAAAGGACAAGGCTGGGAGTGAGACTGAGCCTGGCATGGGCTTTTAAAACCTCAAAGTCCCACCCCCAGTGCTATACCTCTGCCAACAATGCCCACACCTACTAATTTAACAGTCTACTAACTGGGAACAGGATGTTCAGTGTGTGAACATAGGGGCCATTCTCACTCAGACCACCACCCTCCGATCCATCTAGGAAAATCAGTTCCCAGTACAGGAGGACAATCTCGGAGTGTACTTAACCCACTGAAACCCTGTCCTTCCTTGCCCTCTGACGTCCAGGGCCCGATGAACAGGAGACCCATACTTTTCTTTTTTTACTTAATTGAGTTTAGTTTTAATTTATTCACTTATGCAGAACAGAGGTAATGGATTTTGGAGTCTTTGCAAGGCTTACTAGACACAACTTAAAAAGCGAAGGCACGACCTGGATTTCGCACAGGTTCGGAGGTGATGGGGAGCTGTGTGCCTAGTGGTCGCATTACCGGCCCCTGCTCCCTCCCATCTGATGCTTGATCTGGGACAGTGATTACAAATGAAGACATAGCAGGAACCAGCTGCCAATAAGAAGGACAAACTGGGCTTACTTAGAGGAAAGGGAGGGTAGGGTCTGAGCTTGGCAGACAGTATGTGAGGAACATCACCTTAGTCTATTTCTAAAAGCTGGCAACTAAGGCAAGCACAGAGGATGATTAACCTGGGCTTGCTCCCATGGCTGCCCTACTGCTTGCTTTCTTAGCTCTAGGTAGGATACAAAGTGTCTGCTAGCTTTATGAATGCTGCTCCCCATTCTTCTCTTCATCTCATGGATAGACAAGAGTCAACGGTACAGCTACTTTAAGAATGCCTCTCTAGACTGCAGGAAGCTCTAGCCCATCCCCAGCACTTCCAGAAAAACAAATGCAATGGCACAGTAACACTAATAAAATTTTCCAAGACCATTTTTCTTCTCCTTTCTCTTTCTGAACTACTCTACTAGCAGGAGGAAGACCTCCCTGTCAGTTCTTGGGCTCTTGCAACCAACTCTTCTTGGTCCTTGTATGTCGAGGGTCTGCCATCCTGCCTATACATCTCCCAGGCTATCTTTTTTTAGTGCAGTGAGTCGGCAGTATTCAATTTGATGCTCTCTGTACCTAAAAGTGATGCCCAGTGAAGTTCTGCAAACCACCAGAAAGATAACTCCTAAATCTGTACTCACCCACCAATGGGGACAGTATTTATGCATGTCCAGTCTTCAGAAAAGGACATCAGCCGATGTAAACCTTCATTAGTGTTAAGCTAAACAAACAAAAATCCAAAACATAGACTTGTTCCTAAGATGTGACAGCTATCTCTTCAAGTGAATATCAGAATACTTGGATGTCACACACAGGGCCAACATCCATAAACATTCAGAGCTCAGACTGAGAGTGCTTCAGTGACGCCTGCCTTCCCTTTTTTCCTGACTACCAAAGATTCCCAGTGTGCCCCTGATCGCCCCAGCAATGACTAAGTGTGCTGATATGTACAATGACTTTCTGCTGACTCTAACTCCACAGTTCATGATACTGAATGATCTTATTTCCAGGACAATCTTCTCTACATTAACACCTCTGCAACTAAGTTAAGACCAAATTTGTTTTTCCTGCTGTTTCAAATCACTGGTTAACATTACCAAAAGAAATTTCTATACTTAACAAATGTTTATGTTCTTATTACATTAGCAGTATACACACACTGAGAGACTAATCATAACAAGCCTTCGAAGCTGTGCAGGCCTGTGCCTGGCCGGGTGCGTGTCCACTGACCAGTATGACTAGGTGGTGACTAATACGCACAGCCCCCCTGCAGCTCACACAATGTTTACATTTGCTTAAGTGCTTACTGGTAAAACCTTCAGTAAATTTGAAAAATGTCTTCTGTAAGTCTCTATAATACTTAAGCTAAACCTCGCTCTTTAAGTTATAATGCCAACTAAACAATCCATTCATTTCATTCTAAAACTCAATCTTTATCATTCATTTTCAAGACAAGTATGGCTGACCCCGATTCCAGGGGTTTCCATTTATCCTTTCCAAATAACATTCTGCTCAGCTCTTATCAGGCAATCTCCTCTGCTTACAGCCCACACCTAAGCTTATACATCATGGATCACCCTCATCTGATCCATTAACTTGGAAAAACTAATGTTGACATCTATTATTTTTGTCAGCATCACCAAGCTGGAAAATGGAAAATTCAAAGGAGATGCATTCAAAATGCAGATGTCTTTCAAAGTAACAGGAGGATAGGCTTAGTCCAGGACCCCTTGCCAGGAGGCATGCAGTGTGTCTACTCTGTCCTTTTCTGTGTCTGCTATGACTTCTCAGAGACCTTCCTGTTCACACAAACTTATTAATTTCATTTAGCCAGTACTATGGGGCTGCCCAGCCCTGTCTGCTAAGAATTCTGTATATCTAATATTTCTACCCACTTTATAAAGCTTTCTGCATCACACAAACAAAACGCACCATGTTATTAACACCACAGGTAGTCAAGACATTCTTGATGAGTGGAATTAAAAGACAGAATTCTAAAACATTTAGAAGAAACAATAGGCCTTGATGATATTAAGAAATGTGAATTTAACAGGGAAGACCAGAAAGAGGGCCATCATTTAACTATCACCCATATAGGCACATTGGAAATTTACAATGGAAAACATTTGAAGATAATAGATTACAAGTGTCTACATTCCTCCACACTATTGAAAAATCAGTTTCAACTTTGACAGAACAATGAAACAATGCTGGAGAAGACCTGTCAGATGGAGAGGAAGAGAGGGGAAGAGGAAGCAAACCTGTACATCCTACTACTAAATTTAAGAATTTCAGCCAGGTGTGGTGGCATATGACTTTAATCTCAATACTTGGAGGGCAGAGACTGGCAGATCTCTGAATTTGAGGCCAGCCTGGTCTACAAAGTGAGTTCTAGGATAGCTAGTGCTACACAGTCTAAAAAACCAAAAGTACTCAAACGCCTTTAAGTCTTGAGTATAAAGCGGTGACAGAATTTGATGTAAGCATATGGGGGACGGGTAGAAGCTTCCTAGACATAGGCAGCCTCAGTGTCCCCTGTCCATCTCTAATGTGGTGGGTAAGGGATACGGGTGGTGGTGGTGGGTGTGTGTTTGTGCGTTTGTGTGTGTGTATGTGATGATGATGACTACCAGGTTCATACTTGGGCTACCAAGTTCTTTTTCTCATGCAGGTGAAGCTTTGTTCTTAGAGAAGTGATCTTAAGACTTTGAGAGCTAGGGCTGAGATGGTCATTTGGGGGATGTGTGAATTTAATCGAGAAAGGGATGCAGAGGGCTGCTATTTAGTGTGGTGCAGAGAAAAGCAGAGGTGGCTGGAGACTGGAGGTCAACTGCCCCCAGTAAGTGCTAAGGGGATGCTCTATCTGAGGAGGAGAAACAGAAGGGCCAGGCATGCAGCTGGCAGAGGTCTGTCCAGGAAAGAAGCCCCACATGTCCAAGTGCTAAGCCAGAGAAGAACCCAAGGGTTCATGGTTGGAAGAGATCTCAGGGTGAGTCTAGGCAGAATGACCCAGTAGTGCTGGGCAGAACCTGGGGCAGGATTCAGTCCCCACCAACTCCTCCAACAGCTCCTAGGCACTGTAGCTCTAATCTGCTGAGGACAACTGTTTGCTCCTATCCTCGTAGGAACTGAAGTCAATCTTGGGAAAGAATCCTGGGATTCAGGTACCTCGGAACTACTAAATCCATCTTATCCTATTAGGATCAGTGTGCAGGAAGATGGGCACCTCACTGGGTGGGGCAGTTCAAGGACACTGGACACTTGTGTAACATAAAGGGTAGGAAGACAGAACCTCACAGTCCTTAGAAGCAAACTGCCTCTTAATGTTGTATGTGACAACCCCCAACTGCCAACAGAAGTGGTCAGTCTGAAGTCAGGGATCACATGTTCCCAAAGGAACAGTTGCAGGGGTTTGGCTCCAATAGGGCTACACTCTTGGAGATGACAACAAGGTTAAGATAGCTCCATTATGAACCCCCTGGAGCACTTCTCTGCAGACCGCCTTCCAGGCAGATGCAAGAGCTCTTTAGTCGAGAGCACCATGGCTCCAGCAGGCTTCATGTGCATCTGGGACACTTCCTGAGTGATATGCTCATAGTTACATGGGGCCCCATACCACTAAAGAGCTTGATAAATAATTCTGCCACAATGGCCCTAGAGCTGAAGAAGAAAGCAGAAAGCCACAGGGTCAAGTGTTTCCACACAAAAGACATAGAAGCTGTAAAGATGTTTCCATTAAGTACCTGTACTATTTCAAGGCACCACAGGCCAAGGACAGATACTAAGCTGGCACAGAGCCATACCTTTATGTTTTAGGATGAGTACGGGCACCCATCTTAACATAAGAACACCCTTTGTTCACTAGTACAGAAATAAAAGCAGTATTTTCCAAATGAACATGAACAACTGTTGTTTCTTTTTTAAAATTCTTTTTAAATTTTAAGTGACAGCAGGGCAATAAAGATACTTCTCTGGTGCCAAGAAACCCAGGGTCAAACATATGCTGAACACAAACTATACCACTGAACTACTGCTAAAACTGGCATTTTATTGCATTTACTATATTGTAAATATTTTCTTTTGCAATATGGTCAATGTGCAGTCCAGGGTGCCTTCAAGTTTGTAATCCTGTCCCCCCACTTAGCCTTGTAAACATCAGGATCATAGGCATGGGCCACCATGTCTGATTCCAACTGGCTTTTTATACAAGCCACTGACAGATAATTAAAACTGAAGTACTGCCCTCTGTACTTTTCTTAGAAAGGAGAAACAAAAAATTTTTTTTTCTAAGTTTTATTCTCACTAGACTGTATTTTAACTCTATTTCCCTCTTTGGCTGTAATGAAAAAAATTATAGGAAATATCCATGTTTAAAATATTAAGAGTAATTTTTCTTTATTTAAAAAATAACTTACTGTTCTTTACTTACCAACTATATCCAATCTCCCCCCCTCCCCATGTAAGCAGGCGGTACAAAAGGCAGAACATTACAAGGACAGGCGAGCAGCACTTGGGCTGCTAACGCTGTCTCAGGCCCAGATATGCTTTAATCTGAAGCATGGAGCCCAGTCCCACAATGGACTCAGTTTATGTAGGTTGGGTGAAATGATTAGACTCTACACTATCCTTCAAAATACACTACCCAAAATGATCTTTATGGGTGACATGGTTCTGTCCACATAAGTCTAGTGAACAATGGCTGTGCTCACTAAAGCTGGAGCCTGGGCCTCATGAAGTTGGAAGTGATTAGGCAAAAGCTGAGTAGTTTGGCATTCAGAGCATTTGGCTAGCAGGAGGCCTGCAGGGGGGAAGGTAGCCTGTGGACACCCTCCTGCCTTCAGGTCCAGCTCCAAGCACTGAAGAGTTACTTTTGAGCTTGGCGGTGGTCTGAGGCTAGGCCCCACACTAGATCCACGAGGCTTCTGCAGTTAGGCTCTAATTCTTCTTGGCTCCTCCACCTTATGTGACCTGAGACCCATAGGGAACCCTGCAGGACTCGACAAAGGTATGCCAGAGAGAAGAGGTGTTCCTTAGTGAACAAGAGTTGTGAAGGGGTGGAAGGAAAGGTGGTTTAGGCAGGGAGGTGGGATGGGAAGAGGCCATCGGTGGAGACCTAAGGTGCACATAGCAGGCAGAGGCGTGGAAAGCAACACCAGTCACCCTGTCAGTAAGAGACACATGCAGCTTCAACACTGCAACCCAGTCCCCCTGGCCTTCCTGCTCCTAAGCTGTCCTTAAGGCCCCCAGGACTTGTAATAGGTCTCCCTTTTTCCCTCCTGTGATCTTCAGCCCCCAAGGAATTGTTTCAGTAGAGACTTGGCCCCAGTGTCCCACCCTTGTGACCGGCTTCTGCCTTCCCAGGTCACAGTGAATCCAAATCTGTTCTTGCCATGGTTTCCTCTAATTTCACTGCATATCACCTAGTTCCTAGTTCCTTAGCATAAGCTATCTGCTTTACCCTGTCCATTATGTCCAGTACTGTCTTGCTTAACACTCTGCAAAGTGGAATTCTATTGGTTTGTCAAGGGCACTCCTTTTATTTGTTTCTAAAACATTTAAAGTTGCATGTGTTTCTATACTTGTGATTTATTATTTATTATGTGTGCATGTATACATGCCTATGCTTGTAGAGGTTAGAGGACAACTTGTGGGACTCAGTTCTCTTTTTATTGCAAGGACCCACAGGACTGAACTGAGGTGGTTATGTTAAGCAGCAAGCACCTTTACTGACCGGCTTTGCCATCTCATATGCCCACCCTACTTCTAATCTTAAAGCTGTGTATTCATCCTTCACTCCCAATCTTCTCAGGGCCTTGGCAGTTTATGTCACGTGTGCCTGCTTGACTGAAATGTTAGGAAACCATGAAATATCTACACTTCTGTATTTCTCTACCAGGAGAGATATTTTTGTTCTCTACTGTCTGTCTATCTTTGTCCATATGTTTGCACATCCACTCATTATTGCTGCACCACTGGCATGCTGGCTAGTTTTAATATACTTCACATAAGCTAGAGTCATTTGGGAAGAAGGACTCTTCATTGAGAAAATATCTCTATAGACTGGCCTGTAGGCAAGTCTGTGGGGGTACTGTCTTGAATAATGATTGATATAGGAAGGTCCAGCTCACTGTGAGTGGTACCACCCCTGGGCTGGTGGTCCTGGGTTTTCTACAAAAGCAAGCTGAGCAAGTCATGAGGAGCAAGCCAGTAAACTGTTCTCCCATGGCCACTGCATCCATTTCTGCCTTGAGTTCCTGCCCTAACTTGCCCTGGTGATGGAGAATGACCTGCAAGTGTAAGATGAACTAAACTTCTTACTATATAAGCCCCTTCCTTCCAAAGTTGTTTGAGGTCATGGTCTTTTATTGCAGCCATAGACACTTCAGTGAAGACAATGGCCATCAGCACTCGGCCACATGTGCTAGGCTTTGTCTTTGTCAGCTATGTTCACGGGCATATCACATGGTTTCTATAAAATCGTTGTCTCACAGTGCAATAGAGAAGTCCTGGGAAGCAGCAGACAAGACTGAGCAGTGCTATGCATTAAAAGCCATGACAGCAGCACAACAAAGGCTGTAGCAGCAGAGACATGGTTCCCAGAGGACAGGACAGAGTGTGGCATGGGAGTGAGGGCAGATGAAAACAAGAGAACACAGCACTCAGGATGTGACTGGAAGGCCTGCAGGGAAGTACACTGAGAAAAGACATCGGGTAACATGGCAAAGTTCCGTCTAATTACATTTTGTAAAAAGGTTTTAGGCTAGAGCCAATGTGATCATTTAAGAAAGATGCATCTGGCAGCTGAGTGGAAGCAACATAGAAGGAGAATAAAGCCAGGCTGCTGAGCAACCTGCACCGACCTGAAGGTGGTCCTTGGCAATAACCATGAGCAACAGGACACTGTTTCCAGGACAGTTCAGGAGACTTTTAGGCCAGAATACATTAAACAACAAAGAGAGGGATATCAGAGAGTTCAAGGCTGCCTCTAGTTGCCTGGCTTTAGAACACAATGAAGAAACATAAGTAAAGGGGAGGTGAAGACACACAGTCTGCAATGCCTGTAGGGCACCAATCTCCAAAGCCTCTGGGCTCACAATACGGATCCACACTACAAAAATAAACAGGGTAGATGGGACAAGAGCAGAGGGAGAGCCTATGTTTTGGTTAGATATTCCTTTCTGTGTTTACACATCACCTAGAAGTGGGTCCTCTGTAGTATCTGGCACATTCTATAAGATGTTTAAGAAGCTGGTATCCTGTAAGAAACAGAACTGTTACCTGCTTGCCTGGTAAGTGCATTAAACAAGCAAGCAGACAACAACAAGACCAAACCGTTTTCTGGGGATCTTCCAAGGACGGGGAAATATACACTCTAGAAGGATGAATGGGAAATGAGGCTTTAACGGGGAAGAACAGAGTAGAGGAGAACATATGGGAAGGAATAACCAACACTAAGGCCTTTGGAAAACCATATTAAAAGATACTGCTGTAGAAGCTTCCTAAAATATATACACATACATAGGGGATTTAAATAAACTTACCATATAATGGGGAAGACAATGTCCCAACTAGACATGTTACTAAACTAAAACCCTTAGTACCATTAATGAGTTATACCTTTTTAAGTCTTTGGTCAAATGAGTCCCAAGAGACACACCCCTCCCCCTAATTGCCAATGCTATTGGTTACCTTCTACAACCTGAGGGTAAGACTCCACTGCTTAAGACATCACTTACTTATGGCAGAGAACATGAAGAATTCTATCTGGTACTCACCTGGATGCTTCACCTCTACTAACACTGTTCACAGTGCTGGAAGGTTCCAGACATGCTACTAGAGGAGGAAAGCAATCATCAATCTCACCCGGCAATGAGCCCTGAGAGCTACAACAGTGGCTTGCCTGTAAGATATTGGTACAATAGTAGCACAAATAGTATGGGAGTAGCCAGCCTTTTTGATTGGATTTGTGGCTCACTGTATGCGTGAACTCATATCTGATACTGTTAATAGGACCAAGGACCGGAGATTAGATAGGTGGGGGACCTAGAGAAAAACTTACTGTAATTGCTCTGCTAAACTGACATAACAATACAACAAGCTTCGGGATGAATAAGTCAATGAATGTTCCAGACTGAAGAAGAGGATTCGTCATGATTTACCTGATCTGTCCACGAACCAGAGGCCTGTTTTTTGTTCTATTCATGTTCGAGTCAAATGGCACCTCAAAAAACTGTAAGAAAGAGAAACGCAGAAAGCATTAGACACCATACAGAACAATTGTGCTTTCTTTCCACTGAAGCTCGCGCACAGGGAACTCTGCCCTCTCCCATTGTTTTCTTATTTTGGTGGGTGCTCATGCTGCTAGAGATAAGACCTGGGACCTCAGACCCAATATGGACATGTCCCTGCTTCTCATCTCAGTTTTGATACCATGAATTAATAATTAGTCATTTCTTAGAGAAAAATACTCAGGGAGAGACGACTGTTTTTAGATGTACCACCAAGAACATGCATTTTCATTCCCTTTAAAGCTGTTTGCTGAGAATGCAGTTCCTTAAAAATGCAATCATTAAGCAGTGGCGTCCTTCACAGTTCAGAGTCCCTCCCTTGCACGGCAGAGCCTGTGCAGCGGCCATCAGCCCTGGCTTACTAGATCAGGAGTAATTAAGTGCCCAGGGAAAGAACTGACGTGAGACTATATTCCGGACTTCTTGCTCTGCCAAGCACATGTTGGATGTCATGTGTTACAATAGAGCCATGATCATAAAGCTTGCAGCATCCCAGCCTGAACAACACATTCAATAGCCTCCCACACACTAAAGTGCATTTTTTTGCCGTTTACCTGTCAAAGGCAATGCTCCCAAATTGTCAAGACTCATTTTCCAAACCCTCGATAAACTGTATAAATAGGTCCTACAATTTGTTATCAGTGCCAACTTGTCAACTTTAGAGGTGTAACAGTAAACCAAGATCTGATCAGGCTATTTGAGAAAATCTTTGACTAAATGGGCTGGAGGCAAATCAGCAGTAGAAACAGTAATTCAATAGAAGTTAGTCTGTCTCCTGCCATGTTCCTTAAATAACCCTGGGACCTGCTCCCACAATGACTTAATGCTCAAATCATATTAGTGTGATAAGGGCTCTGAAAATACTAACATAAATAAATCTAATTAATGCTGCTTACTCAGTGTTTCCAAAACTTATTTAAGCATGAAATTTTTTTTCTTCAAGAAAAAAATGTTTAACACATTTCAGAAATGTCTGGTCTTAGTCTATTTCAGTGATAAGAATCACTTGATATGTGTGCAAACTGTAGCTCCAAACACTGGCCTCTGCACTCTGAGCTCTATACAGATTAGAGGAAAACACTGCGGCTAAGAGCCGTATAGGAAGGGCTGGGGACTTAAGGAGCCACCTGATACTATCTATTAACAAGCACACATTCCTTAGTGTGCTTTCTATTACTGTGGTGAAACACCATGACCAAAAGCAACTTGGAAAGGGTTTATCATCATGGAGGGAAAGGAAGCCAAGGTAGGCACTTGAGGCAGGAACCCGGACGCAGGAACTGAAGCAGAGCCCATGAAGAGTGTTGTTTACTAGCTTGCTTCCCATAGCTTGCTCAACGGCTTTTTAAAACTACACAGGCTCACTAGCCCAGGGGTGCCACTACCTACAGTACACTGAGTCCTCCCACATCAATCATCAAAATGCCTTATAGACTTGCCTGCAGTCAATCTGATGAGAGCATCTCTCAGCTGAGGTTCCTCTTCCCAGATAATACTAGTCTGTGCTAACTTGACAAAAACAAAACAAAACAAAACAAAAAAACAAACCAGGACAATTGACTACTTGTCATCTTGACACACCAATTTTTTTCCTGTTTATATCCAAGATCTCATACTAATATCAACATTACAATATAAAACATATCCCAACTTCTAAAGCCCCATAGTCTTTAAAAACTTACTTAAATAGTTCAGCCTACCTAATATCTTTTTAAAATCTAAAGTCTCTCAAATGTTCCTGTAAACTCAAAACTAAGTTACTCTAAGAAAGAAGAACCAGGACATGGTTACAAACAAATCAAATGAAAACCAAACTCCAGCAGTGTAAATTAAATCCTGGAGCTCAATGTCTTGCATCCAGGACTCCCTCATAATGTGCTTGGGCAGTCCTCCCCGTCAGGCTTTCCCTTCCTTAGCACACAGTTTGCCTCACAGGCTCCACACCATACCTGCCTCTGCCCTTGGCAGTCTTCCCATAGCCCGTTGTCTGCAATGTGCCAGGTTTCGGCAGGCTGCACCTGCATCAGTAACCTCTCCTGGGTATGCTTCCTGGACTCTGATTCTGCTACATAGTGTCAAGTCTCAATTTCTCACCATGACCCCTTCAATCCTAGTATTTCCGCTGCAATTCAGGCTGCACCTTCACCAGTAGCTTCTCCTGGCCTCTCACAGTACCAAGTCTCAGCTACTTTCCATGACCCCTTCCTGCCTTAAGGAATGACCACCTGGCAGAGCAAGTTTAGCTGCCCACATGAGGTGCAGCCTCGTCCTCTTTGTCATAGCGTCTGTGTGCTGAACTTGAGAAAACACCCCAGGAGATTTTACATCAATGATTCTTGTGTCTTATAATCAAAGCTAATTTTTCAGCCCGGCTAATCACCATCCATTGTCTCAGTAAAAGGTTTCATCGTCACAGATTCTTAGTCAACAATTCAACAGACAGTCGATAGTTTTTGCTTCCTCCTGAAATATGACATCACTATTCAGATCTGAGTTCCCACAAGAGCTCTAAGCTTTGAGCACTCTTCCAGCCCAAAGTTCACATTTTCCACCATCTTCACCAAAGTCCTACCCACAGTCAGGTCTCTTACAGCAATACTTTTGGTACCAATTTCTGTCTCAGTTTGCTTTCTATTGTGGGGATCAAACACCACTTGCCAAAACAAAAAAATAAACAAAAACACCTTGTGGAGGAAAGGGTTTATTTCATTTCACAGTTCTTGGCTCACACTCCACCAATGAGGAGGGCTGAGGTAGGAACTCAAGTCTGACCATAGAGAATACTGATTCCTGGCTTGGTCCCCCACTTCTTACTAAGCTTTTTTATAGCATCCAGGAGTACTGCCCACACAGGGCATCATCTCCAGTGGGTGGGGCCCTCCCATCAATAATTAATCAAGAAAATGCTCCATGACCTGGCCTAGAGGCCAACCTGCTGGGGGCATTTTCTCAAAGGAGGTTTATCTTGGAAATAACTCTGGCTTTTATTAAGATGACAAAAAACAACCAGGACACACAGATATTCCTTTAATCCCAGCACATGGGAGGCAAAGGCAAGTGGATCTCTATGAGTTTGAGGCCTGTTTGGTCTAGAGTTCCAGGATAGCCAAAGCTGTACAGAGAAACCCTGTCTCAAAAAAGAAAAAAAAAAAAAAACAAAAAAACAAACAAACAAAAAAACCCAACCAACCAAACAAAAAAACCCCACAAACAACAACAACAAACCCATGCAAAATTGTATTCTGAGCTATTTAGAAAATCTAGAAAGTCCCACAATCTTTAAAAATTCAAACAGTCTCTTTAAAATATCTCACATCTCTTTAAAAAAAATCCAGTCTCTCAAGTGTTGGTTCCTGGCTTGCCTCTCACATCTTAAATTAAGCAGTAACAAGACACCAAAAGGTTGAAGACAATTGACAGCATCCAAAGACAAAGTCGCCCCCCCCCAACCCCTCTGTCCTCCATCCTCACTTTGGGGGAGACAGTAATACCTTTGTGTGGTGAATGTAAGAGCATAAATGATATTTTGCTAAGGTCTATTTGCATCTGAGTGTCATGCTCGGTGGGATGAACTCTGTTTCATGTCGGTTTGCCTATTTGGGAACTACACTGTTCAAGTCTCTTTCTGCATAGCTGTAGGTTAGAGACAGCTACAGGACTTCAGTGAGATTTGGAAGCCATGTTGATACTTGGAAAGCTGGGATGATGTCAGGTGCTATTTACAGCTCACACTCAGTTGTAGATCTGGTGGCCTATCTGTCAGCTTTCAGCAGCACCAGGCCTGCAGCTTCCTCAGCTCCTGCTAGATCTCCTCATGCTGCTGCTGGACTCTCAGTTCTTCCAGCTTCTGAAGATCTTGGGCCAAGTTTGTGTGTTGTTCTTGGGAAAAATGTTCCAGCTCTTCTGCAGGTCACCTGGAGCATCAGTGGCAGCCACAGGCAGGAATTCAGATGGTTCAGTCTGATCTCATTCATCACTGTGTTCCAGACTCCATGCTGCTCCTCCGCTCCTCTGCTTTCCAGTTCCTGACTTTGCTTATGAACCCAGCACCATATACAAGCAGAACAGCCCTACATGATCTGACCAACACCCAGACTGCAGAAGAGCAGATCCCTCTATATCCCTTATGTTACTCATAGTGAACCTGACATTCTGATCAAATTATTGACATGGGTATCTTCCCTTTTTTCCAACATGGCTACTATTTAAATGTCCTTGACTTGCAACTGGAGAGGGAATATAGTGGTAAGTGCACATACTGGTCTTGTAGAGGACCTAAGTTCATGTCTTAGCAGCTATATCAGATGCTGTAACTTGGCTTTATACAGTTGATGCTTTTGACCTCCATAGGAACTATACATACCATACACATAAATGTAATTGAAAATTCTTTTAAAGAGTCTTTGACTTTTCATTACTTATCAATCCAAGTGGCAGACTTCTTGAGATGTGATTATAAAATTTAAATGTTAAAGAGTATAGATACTATGCAAATGAGTACTCAGTGAACATTCAATGATCCATCAGTGCAAATAATGCTAATATGCGTGCACTGTTATGTTCAGTTAAAAGGATGAATAATCTGTAAGCAATAACAATGCTCTGCTTATCAGAATTCACATTCTATACAGAATTAGCTGAAGTTGCATGTTAAAAGGTTCTGTGTAAATGTTCACATCACACCCTTAATCTCAAATTTTCAAATATATTCTTTAGGCATTTGAAATGTTTTTTTTTTTGAAACTGAAATATGTATGTTAATTTTATTCCATGGAACTAATGAGGATTTCAATCATAAATTACGTTATGTCAATGTATGTAAAGTATTATTCTAACATGATACAGAAACTGCTGATATTTTGGAGACCTGAACCCTGTGCATGGTTGTGTACATGGGTTTGCTCATAATGTAGGAATTTTCACAAATCAGTTCATCCAGTTAAGGAAGGTGGAATGGTTTCTATATTTCTGAGGAGTCAGCCATCCACAGATGACAACTGGGTTCAGAAAGTAACAGGGAACTCTGGGATGCCACAAACTAGCAGCAGTTTTGGACTCCATGAAGGATGCAATTTCTCAGGACAAGCAACATCTGGGCAGAAATTCCATGCTAAGCAAGACTTAGGGTTTATTTCAGTGAAGGCATGACACCCCTTCCACATACCAAGGGATCATAGCTCCAACTGCTTGCTTCTGTTTTCCATGCATTTCTACAGTGTCTTTCAGTTAAGTTATTATTCAGGTTTAGATAGTCACCAAGCAGAGTATGTTCAGACGAGAGAGTTTGCACTCTGTAGCAGTCAGTCAGACTGTAGACCTGGCATAGAGCAGTTGCTGTCTTCTCACATTCCCCTGGGGCTTAAAACTTTCTGTCTCTAATGTTATAATTTAACTTAGCTTTAGCTTTCTCTGAAGCAGTCAGCTCAAATCCTTGCAACTTGTGTTTAATACAATAAGACAAATGTGATATAAACATTCAGAACGCACGGTTTCCTTGATACCCAAGGGAGACTGGTTTCAAGATGCTGTGTAAGTTTGAGTCTCACATATAGAATGGGAAGTGTAGCATCCAGAGTATAGTCAGACTCCTTGCTCCACCTATCCCAGTGTGAATACTGTGGAGGTGGCTGCGGCACTGTATTATAGCGACAAGGAGGAGCTCACTGTCCCAGCACAGGCACAGCTCCAGGTCTTTGACTTGGAGGCTTAAACTCATGAACTATGCAATCAAAAGGGAAGAGGATGGACTGTACCCAGACAGTTCAAATCGCACTGAGAGTGACACGCTGGAGAGAGCACACTCCAGACAGTCGCACAGGTGTCTGGACCCGAGACAGTCTTTTAATAGAAGATTTGGCTCAGGGTTTGTGTGGCCACAGGACCAGTCACTTCCCAATACAGTGACTGGTCCCTGAGAACTTATCTCATCTAAAGTGGACCAGCTGAGATTGTTTCCCTGGAACAGGACAAAGCAGTGAGTGTCCAGGGAAGTATGGCCGGCTTTTTTTCTCACTTGCCAGTGGCCACAGATGACATGCAGAAAAATAAAGTTTGTGGAGAGACCAATTCTGATTCTAGGGAGCAGTGATCTGCAAGGTCCTCACCTCTCCCTTCTCCAGTTTAACTGAAAGCTTTGTGTGTCTGTACTCCAGTGTCCCCAGAGAATGAGGAAGGAGAAATTACAAACGGCTGGAGCAACAGCTACCCCACTTTCTCCTTCAGGAAACATCTTTTCTGTCTAGGTAAATTCTCAGAAGAGGTTTTTCTTCTCAGTCTGTATTCTGTCCTGGTCCCCCTGCCTGCCTAGTAGAAATTCACCAATTGTTTGGTCATTTTTCATTCTGAACTTTTCCTTTCTCTCTCAGGTTCACAGGCATCCTTGTCACACCCCTCAGCCATAGGCTCTCCACCCTCCAGCAACTCCAAGATTAGCTGTAGTGCTCACACTTCTAGAGTGAAGAGCAGTAGAAAGAAAAGTCAACGTAGCCTAGAGGACAGGTGTCTTGCTGGCTCTCGCACCTTGTGTAAGTTGCTCATAGTAATGGCAGAGTCACCTCCAGATGATCTAGCCACCACTGTGCCGGCGTGTGTCGGCTTTGTCTATTCCTGCATGTACACTTGTTCCAGGAAATTGGAAATAGGCACCAGTGCTCTCTGCCTCCCATCACAGTACTTCAAACAGGAAGCTAAATTTCTGCTCATCTCAAGACAAAGGTCCAGAACCAACAGGCCCTGGGCACTATCCTAAAGCACAGAGAGGAGCTGGTGAAGATCAAGTGACATACTGCTCCCACTCATACCACAAGAGCTAATTTCCACATAGTAAGAAAAAGTCCAACCTCAGAAGAAAATGACAAGCGCCAGGCAAAGAGGTAGGTACCTTAAAGCTATTTACAATACACTACAGCTAACAACCAAGTAATTTTGCTTGTGTGCACTATACCTGCAAAATACCTTGCCTACAGGAGAAAGGATATTCCTCATTCAAGTATCAAATGGTCTTTAGTAAATTTATAAAAATGTCTACACTGCAATCAGTTTGGCAGTCCATAGTTCTAGAGCAGAAAGGCACCATTTTATACTTTTGCAGTTTATACTTTTGCAGTTGCACAATCCTAATTACTAGAAGCCGACAGTGATACCTATGCTTTTCTATTAAACCACGGCTTCCCATTAGTGCCGAATTTCTGTTGCTCTTGACAGTTGACGCTTATAGACAACATATACTTAACTAACCTTTCTCACAGATAACACATCCCATGGTCTTCCTGAACCTTGTGAGTTGAAATCACATAGATAAAAAAAAAAATAAGATAGAAATACAGCTTGGTGCAACTGATAAACTATTTGGCTATGATTAATTATATTCTATACACAAAAAAGAGAGACCTTTATTCTAGAGATGTTTGTAAGGCAACTAGGAAAAGTCTCCAGCTGATAACAAGGTACAGCTTTTCTCTGCCCGCACTAACATTCCTCCGAAGACCCCCAGAAGAACAGAGCCTGGAGCCTGCTGGAGTTTAGACCTTGTTTCTCCATCTATCTTTCCCGAAGCTGTCAATGTATGTTTGTCCTTCCAATCTAGCTCACAGCCTTTTACAGCCCCAGATAATATCTCCATCAATCTTGGACCAGATTAAAAGGGAATTTTTTTTTTTTTTTTTTTAGAAAAGTTCAGGGAAGGGCACCTTGCCCAGCAGGACCTACATATGACTTCTTCTTACAAGCCAGTTAAGATGTCCAGTCAGCCCTCGCTCCTCTCTTGTTACCAATGTCTCCTACTAGTCTACCTCCAGTAAACAAACTAAGACTCATCACTCCTATTTAGGTTCCCCCACCATGAGGAATCTGAAATAGCAAATGTGGACAATCTGGCATTTATTAAACATGGCTTTCATGAACATGGTCGCTGGGCAATGTTCTGGGAACATATGGGCCATCTCTCATGAAGGCTTCATCTTTAAAATAAAATAAGTAAATAAACAAATTAATAAATAAAGGAGCAAAAGGTAACCTAGCCCATATAAAAGACAAGTGCTGTGTCCTAGAGTGAAGGCAGCCAGGAAGTCCACCCAGTGCCCAGATCTCAGAGCCTCTGCTGTACGGTGACCTTTTGTTCCTGCCGGGGAAATCTCCGTTTGTAAACACTGCTTTCCGTCAAAAGAAGGAAGGTAATGGAAATATTTATAATATCTGTCTCTGAATAGTGAGGGAAGATGATTTATTACCCTTATCTTTTCTATTTTTCAGTGTCTATAAAGACTATGCACTTTTTATTTAGAGAAAGAAAAGGAGCTGAAAATAAACCCAAGCCAGGAGTGGGGATGCAATTCCACCTGTAATTCCAGCCTTGCAGGGATCAGGGAGACAGTGAGTTAAAGCTACCCTGACTGCATGACCAAACCCTGTCTTAAAACCCAAACATTTCTATCTAACTGATATAACACCTAGGAACCCCCTCCCCACCCAATACTAAATCAGCAGTAAGGGAAACCTAGTTATGGCCTGTTCTTCCCTCAGCATCACATAAGAAGACAAAACTAATCTCAACTATGTCATATACAGTCACCACCCATCCCCAGGATGCTCCATGGCTCAGCCCTCTGCCACTTCCCTGCTACCACTCTCTCCCAACCTGCTCCCTCTCACGACCTCTGCTTTCTTTCACTTTGCGGACAGCAGTCAAAGATCTTCCTAGAAGCAAAGCTGGTCATGTTCTTTTCCAGCATAAACCCCTCTGCCCTGTCCACCACCCAGGGAGTGAACATTCCAACATGGCTTGCAAAGCTCTCACAGCCACCCACACTCTGGACTTTTTTGTCTCTACCTCTTACGTGATGGCCCTTTCTAAACAACCGACTAGTTCTTCCAAAGCATACTTTTAGCAGTGTACACACCATGTCTCTGCCTATGGGGACTTGCTTACCACATTAGGGCTGATTAGGTTTCCCTAGATTCCACATTCTGAGCTGTGCCTTTGCAGAAGCACTTTACTGGAAAAAGCTGCCATGTGAGGGAATCACCATTCTAAGGACACTTGCCAAGGCCCACTGGGTCCTCACTGCTCACTGGCAGCACCACTAACCCTCCATTCACGTTCAGTGCTCCAGCTTGTAAGGTGCTCCTCTATCACTCCCCAGCCACTCGCAGGCACCTGTTACTTTCCTTCTTCATCTCCCTTCAACACTAGCCAGAGCCTGCCTTCTCTGTTAGCGAGCAGTGGCTCCCTCTACCAGGACAAGCCCCTCTTCTACCCTTATCCTAGCACCACGTGGAACCTTTTCTCTAATGCTACTAACCCACGGCTGGTGTCTCTGTTTGAGCTGGCACTCTTGTCTCCTACATTCCCAGAAACTCAGTGCATCAATTCGGCATATTTAGTTTGTGTCTTTCAGCAATGAATTATTCGCCTGTACCTCTAAACAAGCTCAGTTTGCCCCATCCCAACCTGCCCTTTTGGCTTTACTTCCAAGGGCATTGTCTACCATTGTGTACTTCAGTACAAGGTGAACTCCTGAGAGACTAGGAATGAGTGAGTTCACAACTCAGCATGTTTTGTCAATGGGAGACTTCGAGCTACTTAAGAGCCATCTAAAATCTCTAAGGAAGCTCTAAAAAATTTCCATTCAAACAGCTGCCAAAGGCTGCAATTCCTTCAAAGTCTACTCTAAAAATAGTCAAGTATAAAGGCTGTTTTGAAAAGTAAATAAATACACTAAAATCTACTCAAATTTAGTGGCACCAACAGAGTCTGCAAAGCAAAACAAAACAAACCCCCCTCAACTTTAAAAGATTAAAAAAATAGTCAATCAGTACTATTCCAGTTTTGATTTAATAAAGACTTAAGACGTGAATAATTAATAAAATTCTTGCAGAACTCTCTGCGATGTGACACTTCACAGGCATCTTATGCATGGCAATGAGATTAAACAATAGAACAACATTTGATTCTGACTCCCTAAATACAAAAATTTATATTTCATCATTAAATGAAGAAAAGCTATATCATAAGCTGTGTAACAAAGTCAGCCAACCTGCAGAGGTTCGGATGCTGCCTTAACACACATCTGGCCATGGTGAATGGGGTGGGAAGCTAGAGAAATCATTAAGCAATCTGAGAACTCCCAAACAAAGACACTGTAAAATTCTGCACTATAAAGCAAAGGAAACACTTAATCCCCCAGGAGCTGCAGTATGTATTTCAACTGGGTTATCCCTTCCCTTGGAAGGACACGGTGATACACCAAAACCTGGGGCGACACTGGATCTCCACTTCGAGCATGTGGCACAGGGCCAGCCAGCCTTGCTCTCCTGGCACCTGTTGTCTAATCATCTGTGAGAGATTATTCTAGGCAGCAGAAGGGGAGGGGCAGAAGGAGGGAGGGGCTGGAGAGGGAAAATGAAAGTCTTTCTTATATCAGCAAATACTTTACTACACACTTAACTTCTAAAAGGTAGTTACAGTTGCTTGCTATACATTGCCCCAAACATTACAGTCTATCTTTGGACTTCAGACCCTATGACATTGTAGAGGGAAATGATCTGTTTATTAGGAGACATCAACATTTTATTATATTCCTCATAGAGGCTGTCCTGGAGCAATCACAGCACTATTCAACCTCAACAAAATTTCTCTGCTACTCATTTCCTCCACAATATTGAAATATTCTCTTCCCAACTCCTAAAAGTATTTTAAATTAACTACAATCTACGTTTAAACAATAAGCAGTTTCAAGAGTATATTACAAAACGTGTTTCCTTGTGAATCTTAATGGAAAACTACAATAGTAAATACAAACAACATTCTTTTAAAATAATAAAATAAAATATTTGCATTAAAGGAGAAAGGAAAATATGATACTCTTTCTGAAAGTCTGGGGAGCAGAGGGCAGTTGTTGTCAGGAATACTCCTACCAGTTTAACAACTGCCCCTGACCTGTGTTCCCTTGCTTTCACTTTGAGGACTGAAAAACGCCTTCCCTGTGGCTGCTAAGTTGAGTACACATGAGTGGTGTGCTGGGCCGCCCCACATGTGAGAACAGGGTGGCAGTTCCTACTGAAAGATGTGGGAAGGCTGGAAATTCCTATCAGAGGGCAAGATATTTGTCATGCATGATAGGAAGGAATGCTGGGTAATTTCCCAGAACCCTCAAAGTTTAAGCACACCATAGACTTTTCTCTCAGAAGCCACAGAGAATCCTTCAATGAGTGAGGTTGTCCTGGAGAGCACCCCGTGTGTATTTACCACCTCACGAAGAGGCCTGTGGACAGCAGCCTGACCAATCAACCCATGGGGGAAGGCTTGAATCAATACTTAATATTTCTCAGCCTCGTGGTAACAGTAAATGGTGAAAATGTTTGTGCCCCGCCTCGCATGTGGATAAATACAAAATATTGGGTGTTGCTAGGCAAGCCATGATAAGGATCAAAAGTTCACAATATGCTTTTCAATTTTAAATATGTTTTAACTCATCTTTAAAAATGGCATATTAGGAATTTACTTCCAATTTTCTGCTAAACAGCTATTTAACTCCGTAAAACAGACACACATTTTTAAGATTTATTTTTTTTTTTTAATGAGTAGGAGTGCATTGCCTGTGTATGTGAAACTGCCTGTGGAGGCCAGAAGAGGGTGTCTGAAGCCAGGGAAGTGGAGTCACAGATAGCTGTGGGGCTTGGAACTGAACCCAGTTCTTTTACAAGAGCAACAAGCACTATTGAGTCATCTCTTTATGCCCCAAGTAAACATGTTAAATGCCTATAAAGTATACATGAAAACAGTTTTAATTAGCATAAACCTCTGGAGAGCATATATAGGTTGTATTTGGTCATCAAATCCCAGTTTTAAGAGAATCACATTAAGTTTCATATTTCTATGTCATTTATCTGATATAATATTTTGTTTCGTTTTTTCAAGACAGGGTTTCTCTATGTAGCCCTGGCTGTCCTGGAACTCACTCTGTAGACCAAGCTTGCTTCTGCCTCTCAAGTGCTGGGATTAAAGACATGTGCCACCCCTACCTGAGCTCTCATACAATTCTTAAGATAAAAGAAATAGATATGGTGTTCTTTCTTAGGTATTTGTATAAAATGGGAACCAAATTTTACAACAAATACAAATTAAAGGAAAATGTTTGTGTCATCACTAAATATTCTGCCAAAGAAAAGGGTATTTTTTAAATTAATAGATAGATGTATTTTTTTCTTTTGAGAAATTAAACTAAGTTAGTTCTCTAAAGGGGTACACAATCCTGAAGGAACTGCAATAGATAGCATGCAGAGTTAATGGAACAAGCCTCCATTCAATTTCCCTGTTCCCAAGATCCATTTATATAGCCCCCAAGGAGAGGCTGTATAAGACATTATACTTACTAAACCAGATACTATACTTAGCTAAAAGGTCAGGAAGCAATTAATATTTTGAATACTGGGTTTCAGTTAATGGGAAGATACCCCTTGGTCCAGCTGGAGGTTGATCCTGGAGCCTTGGGCATACTCTAGATAAATACTCTACCAAAAAGCTGTGTGCCAGTCTGCTTTTAACTTTTATTTTAAGACAAGTCTTAGAGTTACTTGGGCTGGTCTTGAAGCTGCCCTGTAGCCCAAGCAGATCTTCAAGCCAGAATCCCGTGTTTCACCTTCCATGTATCTGGGATTACAGGCTTGCACCACCAGGCCCAGCTGGGAAAGATGACTTTCTATGAGATGTCCTAGTCTGTTTACTTCCTTGTAGTGAGGGGATATTGAGAGGAAAGGAGACTGGATATTAAAATAGGAAATGATGAAAAGCTGACCCCAAAGTCATGTTAAATAATATATAATACCAAAAGATACAGCTGAAACATACCTACGTACATTTACATCAGAGACTTTACTTTAGAAATGTCACATATGCTGCAAGGTACATTCTGATGCAATCATATACATAAATAATCTTAGCACTTGGAGACAAAGACAGGCAGATCTCTCTGAGTTTCAGGCCAGGCAGGGCTACATAATGAAAATCTGTCTCATAAACAAAATGAAACAAAAGAAAATTCTAGTTACATTTCATTTATGTATTTCTTTGTGCATTTGTGGGTACATGTAGGCCACAGCACAAGTGTGGCAATCAGAGGACAGCCTCTCTCCTTTACCATGTGGGTTCCTGAGATCAGACTCAGGGCATCAGGCTTGGTGGCAGATGCCTTTACACATTAAGCCATGCTATAGCCCCCGAAATCCTATATTTAAAAATCTTCCATGTTATATACTATTTCTCTTTAGTGCAGGAAGAAAATTCTCTTTTATCTGTTTATTTACTCAAAGTGTATGTATGTGGGCATGTGTGTACCATGCTGCACATGTGGCTGTCAGAGAACAAGCAATGTCCACCATGTCGGTCTCAGAACAAATGCAGGTCATCGGGCTTGACAAGCGCCTTTCCCAGCTGAGTTGTCTCCCTGGATGTGAGACAATGGATTTCTAAGTTAAACACGCCAGAACAGAATATTAGCCATAACCATGACAATGATCACAAAATATAAAAGAATGAAGAGGTAAATAAATTAATTAGATTTAATATGATGTATAATATAAGGTAACATTAGAAAATAAATGCCTTAGTAGAGATAAGATCTGTGATGGCAAATTCTGTAACAACTACCATGATAATCCAGATTTTAGTGGCTTTTATTCTATAAGGAGAATGAATTAAAATCGTCTCTATTGCTACAAGGGCAATTTGTAGATGTAAATTACACATTTAATAATAATTACCTTCAAACATTTTAATATAAAAGTGTGACCTAAGACAGATAAATTAACACTATAAGTTACAGCTAGTTAGAAAATCCCAGACAATATTCATGCATAAAATATAATATATGATTAGCAGTCTTTAGAAAGTCCCTAGTGTAAACAAATGTGATTTTTCAAAATGATGGTTCTAATGAATAACTATATTTGAGGCATCATTTCCTTTACTATTTATCATCATGGTATGACATCTACTCGTTTATTTTTAAAGTTATTTTTAAAGGAAATTTGCTACTCCATGATATATTGCACAGCACAGTGGCAATTACTAGTAATGGGTTAACTATTCCATGGAGTTAAGAGTGGACTGAAGTGAACTTGTCACAAAAAAGGGTAAGTATGTGTGGTGAGGATATGTTAATTATACTGGTTTGGTAATGTCACAGTGTATACACACAGCAAAACATGCTGCTATTTGTTAATTAAAATGCAATTCAAGTAAGAAATAAAAAAAATTATCACAAGTAAAGTGAAATAACTGAAAGCTCTGCAGCAAAGAAATCCGATGTAACTGAATTAAATGAGGCAACTCCCTGAAGATCACTGGCTGGATACGAAACAGGAACAGCAGTGGAGTTAACGATCTAAACTCTGTACTGCTTCCTAACAGGGCAGATAGATCACTATCAAAAACACAAAGTGTCTAAGAAGAAAACAAGACTGTGGAAATAAGAGTACCACTCAGGAAGGAAAAGTGCAGCACTGATGGAGGGAAGAGGGATAACGAACGGGTCAGCTTGTTGCTGGAGATTCTGCCTCCGAAACCACACAGGAGAAAAACCACCCCAGGCAGCTACACAGGGTGGAAGGAGGCAAGAGAACGACTGAACACCAGGAGACTAAACAGACCTCGGGATGCTTTGCTAATCGGGAAGATGGAGCCGAATGCTGTGTTTAGAGTCAGGGCTGGGTTCAGAGTTTTGGGCTACAGGTTTCTGTTTGTTTTCAAATTTTTCCTTTATTATAATAAAAAGAAGACAAGCCATAAACAGAATAAATAACACAGACACATGTGGCTATGTGTTTCTTAGGATTTGTAGATGGTTTGGTGTGGAAAGTTTTTTAGAAGTTCAACACTATGTTTTTAAAGCTACATTAAATCTTGATTTTCCAAAACATATTAGAAATGTAAAAATGTCCTCCCAGAACCCTTTCAAGGTTAGTGTGAGGAGGGTCTTTACACAGATGGCTACTCAAGCTGCCTGGAGAAGGTGCTCCTGCTAGGCGGTGCTTCTCTACTTTACAGAGCTGTTACTGAAGCGATTTTCACAGCTTTGCTCCTTTAACCCCGGCCGGCCGTAGCTCTCCCGGCTGTGTTGTTTGGAAACTTGGCTTCTGCCATCATCATAATTTCTCACTCTAATTTGTTCCTTATCCAGCACAGCGAAACAGACTGATAAACACTGCATGCAAAGCAGTTTGTGTGCACCATCTGCCTTTCCACCTAAATCTGTGATGTTTATGAGTGAAATGTTCAAGTCTTCCAACATAACTCGATTGTGCGTGTGTTTGTACATCTGTGGGTGTACATGAGTAGACACATACCTGAGTACATGCACTTAGAGGGCAGAGGGGCCATCTACCTCAGTTTGAGTGAGACAAGGCCTCTCACTGGTCTGGAACGTGCCATGCGGGCTGAGCTGTGTGCTGGGCGATCCCAGCGATGTGCTTGCCTCTACCTCTTGGTGCTGGGAGTGCACATCATGGTACCCTGCTTTTTTGATAGAGGGGCTTTGCATATCACACACAAGCATTTTACTGAATCAAATTTTATTCCTTTATGTGTTTACCTGCTAAAGAATATTATCTGTTTCTTAAAACAAAAATGCAGTGAGGTTACTTCTTTCATTTTTAAAGTTTTTTTTTTTTAAATCTATAATGTGAATGTCTGAGGTGGCCAGAACAGGATGTCAGATAACTTGAAACTGGAGCTATGGGAAGTAGGAGTGTGAGCCTGTGGGTGTTGGTACCTGACTGAGGCTCTCTGGAGGAGCAAGCACTCTCACCTCGGAGCCATCTTCCTCACCTGTGCAGGTTATTTCATTTCAAAGTCTAAAAAAAAATTTTTTTTTTTTTTTTTTTTTACTAACAATCAGGGATACCAATATGCCTACCCAAATCTTTTGTTTTAATCATCTTTACAGTTAAAAAAAACCACATATACTCTAGGCTATAGATTACACAACTAATAAGTCAAGTGGCAAATTTGTTTTGAACAAATAATTGATTTGAATTATGAGCTAACCTCCTGAGGGTTAATAGGCTAAGGCAGGACATATATCCATAATGTCATCCAGGCTGTGAGAACTTGGTTTATTGAGTGCTGGGATAAACAGAAAAGCATCAGAAATAATTCCCAGTGCTATCAGTATGCCCGGAGGCTCCCTAACACCAGTAGTGAGGAGAAGCTTTGGAGTAGTATGTCAAGCAACCCTCAATCCAGCCCTACTTGATGCTATCATTACTTTCACTTTAAAGATGAAGACTCTGAGGCTCAGATGGCCTAACCAACAGGCCACAGCACTTACATCTGCCCCTCCCAGCACTTTGGGTGCCAGTCTCTGTTCCTCATAACCTCACGCTCTGAGCATCAGGCACACTGATGCACACATTGTGATTCCGTGTCTAATTGCACAACAGAATGCAGTCAACAGTAAAAGGTTCTAGAGAGACAACAACCAAAATCAAACACTAGATGAATCTGGTGTCTTTTGGCAGTGTTCCCCCATAGTTTACCAAGTGACATCCCTACAGACTTATTTCCTAACTGGAAATACAAGTGCTTTGAACTACGCTCACTGCCTCTCCGCACAGCACTCAACAACACCTGTGAACTGTACCGGAGACGCCTCAGCTGAGGCCCATTCCACTGCATAAAATATTGCTCTTATTGAAATATCCTGGTGTAGTTATGGAAAACCAAAGCCTTTTAACATTACATTTTTCTAATGTCATTTCTTTGTTTAGTTCTAGGGCAATGCTTCCTTCTCTACCTCCATCTATAAGCTATCTTATTATTTTAAATTTCTTCTGTCATTACTTAAAAGAGAAAAATTTAAAAGCTAAGCAAAACCATTTAATCAGAATTAAATGCACAATCGACAGGATTGCTTTTGGTAGCTATGAACATCTGGTCCATTCTCTTCATTGCTTAGATGCCTTTGAATCTCCTGAATTCTTGGTCATGGGTTTGAAAAAAATGTCAGATGAAGCACCTAGGTGTTATGTTCAAATGTAAAAATTCCCATGCTTTAAAGAGGAACCTATGAAAGACAGTGTTTTCATAAATGAAAATCTGGGAACAAAATGATGCTCTTTTATACATACAATCACATCAGTACTCTGTTTCTTCAGCAACACAAGGCCAGCAAGCCTCAGGGTGTAGTGACCTGCTCCTAATGGAGTTCTTCAAGCAGAAACAGCATCACGTCCTTCGGCAGCACTCAGTGACCCAGGTGGGTCCCAGGGTATATTCCTAAGCTTCTAAAACAGAACAACTCAGAGCAGAGGCAGGGGGCTGCATTTTTAGGCAACCGCACTGCCAGGGATTCATTCCATATAGCAAAATTGGGAAGCTTTTAGTCTAGTCTAAAATAGGTCATTGGTCGGCTAAAGTACTACTAAATACACTTTCTTATCCAACACAACTCCATTTAATATAAAAATTAAATTAACTAACTAAAGAACCAACAGATATCACATTTATAAAACACACAATTTATATGGAAAGATTGTCAAAAGACAAAACAAACATACACAGTAAAAAGCACTCCACTGTCTAATTACAGTATTTACCTATTCAGAGACAAACAGCTTTGCCATATGGGTTTGTTTTATATATATATGCCTAATGGTGATAGTAATCTAACCGTATATTTATTGATTTGAAAGATGATTTTTCATGTAATTATGTACTACTATTCCATAATCAGAATGAAATAAAACAACAAACAAACAAACACAAAAACCAGTACCATTTGGACAGATTAAAGAACATTTTCAAGATCCAGCAAGTCATTACCCTGCTGAGGGTATCACCCTAAGGTTCTGTATGACAGCATCACTGGGAAAAAAACAAAAAAACAAAAAACGTGAACCAAGGACACATGGGAACTCTAGTTTTTGCTTACAGTCTCATGTGACTCTATGATGCTCTCAAATAAGTATTTTAATTGAAAACACTGAGGCAACATAATCTGTCCATAACCCAAAGCAGGCTCATCCCATAGGTTCAACACTGCTGTCTCGTAGCCATTCTCCTCAGAGGTGTTCTATACCCCATGCAGACGTGGAGAGCAGGCTCAGTCTCTGCTATGTGCACGCTGTGTCCTTTTGGAGGTAGAAACATCAGTGGCCCATACACAGACAAAGTCAGGTACCTTACAGGCTTGTTCTGGGTTCTCAAACACTCCCTGACAAGGGTGGACACATTTCATCTTCCAACATAAACAGTCAGTAAAACACCTCAGAACCCAGGTAAATTTTTTTTAAAGAAACAAATGTTTTTGAGCATAAGTTGCTTACCAGACTTCTTGAAGGCTAGTTTAAAAATCCAGTACTGAAGGAACCTTGTATCCTTTGTCTCTTTATTCTTTAACAATGCCTTTGTGTGCATGTAAACACATCCTGGCCAATATTCCTTCCTAAGGCCCACATGTGCGAAGCAACTACATAAAGCTTAAATCTCTGTATCCTTTAAGATTTACAGAAATGTTTTTTAAACAATTCTGAAGAATCATTCTTTTTTTCTTCAGTTAGTTACAACTTGCTGAACTCAAAGACATCATGGAATTCATGTCATGAAACAGTTTAGCGAGGAAACTAAAACTACTATTGATGAACTAAAAAGAAATCCCTTAGTAACAAAGCAAAAACTATACAGAATCTACACCACTGACTAAAAGCACCGTGAGCACAGGGTCCATTCTATAAACAACTCAACTTCACCTGACAGGAATCATACTATACAAAATCCAAGGACTCTGTCTATAATGTCAAATGTCATGTGTCCTATAACATGGAGCTTCACTGAGATTATTTGGGAACTAATGAGAAATCTGAATCAAAGACAAGTTTGAAACAAAACATATTTCCTTAATTTAAATAATGATAAAAGTCTCTTGATAGTGTTTTTTTTGGCCATTCATAGTGTACAGAACGCCAACTTAGCATCTGGTATCAGTGATGGCACGTATTTGAAAAGCTTGATTATCAACTACGTATGTTGAATATACCAAGTATCTTACACACATTGAATGCAATTATAATTTATAATTTGCTAATTCAACAAAATCAGGCATATAACAATAGATATAAGACTCTCACTCAGGGGTTACTCTTAAAAGAAATTCTTCAAGGATCATTGTTCTTCTAATTCAATTTTAAAATAACAATATTTATTTTTTCAGACATAGTCTAGGGCTGAACCTCCCTCCTAAGCACTGGCAGGCTAAATGTGTGTAATTTGGTTATAGTTGGTGTAGAGTAACAGGCAGCCAGAAAGCCTCTCAAAACTTGCTTTAGAGAAAGGCTGGTGGAAATATTTTATGAACAATTCACTTGTTTCAATTTAAATGTGTGCTTTTAGAGCACTCTCAATAACTTGAAATCAGGTCGCTCCTGGCCTCCTCATTTTTGTTTGCACAGAAGGACGGAAACTGCCTTTAGCTCAGCCTAGCTAGATGAGAACACAGATTCCCACACATTACCACTTAACTTCTGATAAAATAAGTAGTGGCTTATTTAAATAGATGTGGTTTATTTTTTAATCAATCTAAGGGGAATTCTAAAGAATTTTATTAAATCAACTAAGCCTAGGGTTGCCACCATTTGTCTTGAGGAACTTCACAAGTGTTCCACACCCCACATGCTGCCACTCATCATGTTACAAAGTTAAACATTTCAACACGCCCAATTGACTGACTCACACTTTTTCTTTCAGAATTGCATAAATCTAAATGAACTTAAGACAGTATTGAACATTCTGATACAATCCCTTCCACATAATTTGAAAATTAAAGTTTTGTGACTAAAAATGTATACTTTTTCTTTAGTGTTTTATTTGTAAATTTAATCTACCAAGCTATAATACAGCTTTAAAATGGCACAGGCAGCCTTCTTGCTACAAAGAGAGTCCTCTTCTATGAACCAACTGCTTAGAAGCTCAACTAATGACTGTATACTACAGAAAATAAGTATTTCATAATAACACGCTAGTGAGAGTCATTTTTTGTAAGACTAAAATGCATGCCTTTACGCCTGGGAAAACATTACAGACAGAAAAGTTAAGAGCAGAAATCTCTGTGTTGCCATGCTGCAGGAACAGCCCAGAAGAAGAGTACAGAGGCTGGACAAGAGGGTGTGGACTGCAGATCATACCTTCATGCTGCAGGAGTTGATAGATCAGTTGTTTGATTTCAGAGAAAGCTTATTAAAGTAATATATTTGACCATCTCCACAACTTATCTTTCTCCAGAATGTAAAGCAACAAAGTCATGGCACCTGGCTTATATGCGTATCCCAGGCACCAGTGACTGCACAGCTGTGGAAAGCTACAGCTCAAATATCAAAAATTCCTGATATAATAAAATGGTGTAAACTTAAACCACCCATTTCTAATCCAATTACTTTATCTCCTCACCTCATCGACAATGAGTTCATGATGTTTGGCCAAAGAATGATGTGGTATTTGGTTTGTGATTAAATTCTATCATGATCTATAGAAATATGATGAGCATTAAAACCCAAACAAAAGCAAAAGTAAGTGTTTTTAACAAAGGCATAGATGATGAAAAGGTACATAATTTAGGGAAACTTCTCAGTAGTTAATTGTCTCAGGAACCACCAGTGTTTGCCACCCCACCCCGCTTGTGCTTTCTGCAGGCAGATGCCCTAGGATGACTAGACCTCAGTCACATTCTCCACACAGCTCCTCCAAGAGCTACAGTGTGTTGTTTCCCACAGTGACTGTCACTCCCTAACACACCTACATGTGTGTATTACCACATGGCAACCAGACAAGCAACAGTATGGTTTCTAGGGGAAATAACTGCTTTATAACATTTCTGAAATCTGCTGAAATCAGGCCTTCCCATTACATAAAATGTTCCCATCATGCAAAGCCAGGGGCAAAATCTCCTCACAAGGTCTTACCATCCTCAGTGGAAGGAAGGGGGTGGTTGGAATATGCTCTTCCCTATTCCCCTAACTCTTGCTGAGAGGCTCTGGCAGACATAAAGGAGGTTACAACATCTCCCTCACTTCCCTAGAGAGAAATCAGGAGGCTGTGGCTCCTTGGCCTGTAAAAATTTAGCCTGAGAATAGAGAACACAAGTGAACCCTGGGGCTTCTGTGCTTTGCCTGATTTGCTCTGTGGGCTCTATAAAGAGAATTCCTGTCCCTTCAAATGGTCACAGAGACAAAGGCATGTTGGCAGTCAGTTTAGACTAAGTGCTCAGTGACAGTGTCCCTCTCACTGGGGAGTGTGTATAGGGGAGTGCATTCGGTCATGTGTGTGCACAGCAGTCAGAGGATACTGGGTACCCTGATGCACTACAGAATTCCCTTGTACAGTCACTACACTCGAAGCTAGCCATTTTGGTTAGGCTGACCCATCAGCAAGCTCCTGAGTTCCATCTGTTTCCGCCCCTCAATGCTCAAGTCATGGGTAGCCGCACAGGGCCTTTTCACAAGGGTGCTAGAGATCTAAACTCAGGCCATCAGGTTTGTATAGGAAGCTCCCTTATTCCTCCAGTCATTTTCCCAGCTGCCTCATTTATTTTTATAAAACATCATAAATCTTCCAGCTTCACAGAATTATTAAGAAGCTAGTTTAACCATCATTTCACAACTTCCACAATGTTTCCACACTCATGAATTTGAAATAATCTCCACTAGTGAGATGGATGAGCTTACGTTACTTTTTGAATCCAGGTATTTCATCTCATGCTGCTTTTACTTTTTTTTTTTTTTTTTCCATTTTTTTTCTGAGTTAACTTGAGTCCACAGAACTCAAGTCTTTTCTGGGTGCGGAATTAATACCTCTCTTATAATAGGTAAATTTATGTTATATAATACAAAAACCCTCACTCAGTTTTCTTTGCTTTTTAAAGTTATATACTATTTCCTGATAGCAAAACCAGGAAACATAGAAAAAAATAAGATAAAAGCTTTTGATACAAAACCAAATAACACAAAGAACAAAAGGTATAAGCCAGAAATTCACATGAAAATTTAGTTTGATCAATATCTTCATTTGCACTGCTTTCTTACATATTCCTTTAATTTATGGTGAATATAATTTGTGTAAAAAAGATATGGATGATGGACAGACTCACCTGTCTGAGAACACCACTGAGAATGTCCTTCAATGGATGCACCAAAATGCCCTTTAGAACAATCTCCCTTGCCTTCCCTTACACATCACAGGAACCATTTAGACAAGACCTTTAATTTTCTCTACATTAGTTGGTCATTTGAGTGAGTTGAATACATGCAAATCACACCCCATAGTGCATTTTCTATCTTAGACAAACTTCTCTGAGCTTCTGGGGACATGTGGTGAAGGTGACCTAGAGCTCGGTAGCAGCTCAGCAGCAACACACTGCTAAGAGAGCATTTAGACTTGGACCAGTGCTTGGAGAGTCAGAACCGCCTCGGAACTTCCTGATGAGTTTTCCTTTCTGAGATAATGGGGCTAGTTAGGGAGAAGAGAAGCAGAGCCAAAGGGGGGAAGGGGCAAAGGAGGGGGAGCAACAGAAAAAAAAGTTTGCAAAAGAGAGAGAGTAACCAAGATGGAGATGGCAATATGGAAGACACGCCTGAAGGCATGGATGTCTAAACAAAACTTTATTTCAGGAAAAGACCACTTAATGCCTGAGGGCAGGGCAGGGCTCAGGTCTGGGAGTCTGGGAAGAATCTTAGGAATGTACCTGACAGGCAATAGATTCAAAACTTAAGTTCCTGAAGGTTCATTCAGGTAAGTGCTGAAAGGGTAGCCAACAGTTATCACACCCTAAACCCTTTATCCAATCCTGGAATGCCAAGACCTGCAGCACCCTGCTTATGGATGCTTTTCTTTAAAATCTTCCCTGATGGTCTTTGGGGGTCCCTCAACATGGGTACAACACATGAAGACAGGAATCTCCTCAAAGGAGCCAGAACTCATTGATTCCTGAGATGTTTACAGCTCCTGTGCAAAATGGAGACAGAAACTCCTCATTTATGTCAGAGGCCAGCTTTATGCCTTGCTGAATCCCAGCATAGCACTGCTGCCTTCAGCTCCTGCATTCTACTGCCAGGGGGAAGAAAGGAGAGGCCTAGAGGAGATCATCAGAGACACCTGGGAGCAAAGAACACAGCCAGCTCCTTTATTGGGTCTCGGTCTCGGTCTCTCTCTCTCTCTCTCTCTCTCTCTCTCTCTCTCTCTCTCTCTCATCCCTCCTTCCCCTACCCCACCTGTCTCTCTCTCCTTCTCTTCCTCCCTCTTTCTTTTTAAAAATAATTTACCTAACTTTATTTTATATGCATTGGTGTGAGGGTGTCAGATCCCCTGGAACTGGAGTCACAGACAGTTATGAGCTGCTATGTGGGTTCTGGGAATTTAACCCAGGTCCTCTGGAAGAGCAGCCAATGCTCTTAACTTCTGAGCATTCTCTCCAGTCCCTACTGGGTTTCTTAATATGTGGCTACAGTGTTATCTCCACAGGCTGGTGTACATGCTAGAGGAGAAATAACATTGCTTTTTGATTCTTGATTAAATAAAGACTACACTGTCAAGCACATGTGTTTGTTGCAGACTCTGCTTAGGATGGCTTTTCTACAGGCCTCCTTGTCAATAAGGAGGCCTGTACCTTCCTATCTTTTGTTAAGGAACACACAACTTAAGAGAGCTTACAGAAGACGCTGAAAATGATGGTGGTAGACTTTCTCAAGGGTTTTGAAGCAAGTGTGCACATGAGAGCTGGTGAGCTGTTTCATCCACAGAAGCCCAAGCAGAGCAGCCAAACTGGAAAGCAAATGCTGGACCTGCAGGAGCGCTGAGGACTGGCTACAGTGCTCATATGCTGATGCAGTTCTGACATCCATCTTGAAATATAGAGTGTTAATTAGACAGAGAGAGGAAACTCCATTGTGAGATTTAAATACTAAGTAGTGTCTGAAAACCAAAGAGGAATAGAGTTTATAAATAATATAAAATGAGTGTTACAAAAATAAACATAGAAATAAAGGTTTAGAAATATATCTTGAGATATGCTCTGTTACGAGTTAAGTACTTCAGTTTGGCTTCTATGGTGCTGCTGTAACTCAGTCCAGCCTCTATGATCATGAATTCATCCACAATATACCTAACTTGCCCCTCTTAAAGCACCATTTTGCTTTCCCTCAGTATTCTTTATCTAATTATCTGAATATTTAGGGCAAAAGCACTTTTTACAAGGATTCATACATGCAAATAACAAAGTAACATCCTTACTCTTTGTACACACACTGATCATAGTAGTGCCGGGCAATTTACACTCTAAATCATTAAACTGTAGTAGATGCTATGATGACCACATGAATATGCAAGCACAGAGAGCTCCTTTCCAGAGATGTACAGGAGTAAGAAGAACACAGGTAGACAGTGAAACTGTCATGAAATACAATAGACATCTGATAGTATTTGAAACTAATTACTGCAGGGAGAGGCTTGTGTGGAATAAACCTCATTTCCAAGGTTCAAAACAAACATCTTAACTCTATAAACATAAAAAAGGCAGATCACAGCTGAAAACAAAAACACAAGTCCTCAAAACAGCATGATTACAATGTAGATCACATAACACAATTCTATAATCCATTGTCACTTCTAAGTCTATTTCTTTAATTAAGAATTCATTCAGTGATACCTGTGGGTTAACATATTAGAGGTGACAAAAAGTCAAATTAAACAAAGTGTGAATGAAGTAAAAAAAAAAATCAGATTCACAAGCAGCATTTAGAACAAAGCTCGGGTCCTGACACTGTGCATCGTGTGTGTGTGTGTGTGTGTGTGTGTGTGTGTGTGTGTGTGTGTGTGTGTGTGTGTGGTGTGTATGCGCACGTGCGTCATGTAAGTCCCATGCTGTAACTTAAAAGTCTCCCTCTCTTAGAAAGAACCAAATTACTATTAAAAATACAACTCTCGGAAAACAATTAAGCACATACTCATGAAGGTAGTTAGGCCCGCGCACTTTGATGTGGCCACGTTAATGTTTTGGCACTTGAGGGCAAAGTAATCACTCTTCAGTAGCACACAGTTATTAGACAGACAGCTAAGTATGCAAAAACAGTACCTTTTACTTTTAAATGTAGAAAGAACAAAATTAAATATTATAATTTAAACAAAATTAAAATATTTTTAATTGGAAAAAAAGCAAGCACATAAACTGTCAAGGTTTACATTTACATTAACACATGATACTTATTTGATGAAAATCTGTAGCATTATATTATTCATAGCTCTGATCCATATAAATGTAAGTGGAAAATATTACCACATTTAGATTTTTTCTCAATGATCTTAAAAATTCTTATTTTACATCCACTCTAATCTGCTTACTCCCAGCAGATAAGCCCACGGGAAGATGGAGCAATGCGTACTGAATGTGTGCTTATGGCAGTGTGGCCAACCCCACTGGACATGCACTTACTGTCAGCACCACAAGAGATCCAGGAGGAATATCTTCAAAGAAGAATCCAGTCAAATCATTAAATTTAAGTGCAGAAGCTGGCTCAGTAAAGAAAACAGTTTAAGTTTACAAGTTACTTCATAGCCTACTCTACAATAAACTCTTTAAAAGGCCCAAACCTGTCCCTGTCTTTTTAAATCAAACCATTTTCTTTTAAATTTTAAGTTCAAAGATTAAACATAATGCATAAGTATTCAGTCCTTTGTCCAGAATTCATGATTTTATTTTACAAAGAAACACAAATTCTAGTTATTCACAGCTTTTCTCTAAAGTTAGAAACACATGTGAGACCAAATCAATCCAGCTTGCCATATTTCAGCAATGCTCACACGTATTAATACTGAAAGTCTTTCCTCATAATCTTCAAACACTAAAAGAACATTACACAGAGCAAGAAACCATCATAGACACTAGCGCTTTTAAGAATCAAGTAAAACCCCAAGGTTTGTACAGGCAAATGATCAAATCCTCATTGTGGAACACTGTTTGCATGCTCGGTCAGCAGACGCCTCCCTAGGCTCCTGTCCTCATATCAAGGAGTTCAACAAAAGATGACTTTCATTAAAATAAGAAGAAAAACAGAACTGTGAGCACTGTCATCATGAAACACACCATATTCAGTTAAACAGGGTAAAATATGTACACACAGAAACACAGGATACTGTATAAAAACCTAAACTCATCCACGACAAAAAGTATGAAATTTGAAAAAAAAAGGTAGTGGTGGTGGTTTAGTTTTCAACTGTTAATTAAATGTAGAAACAGGAAGTTTATTAATACTGGATTTATTTTTAAAATATACATTATACATCTTTGAGACTAAAAAGAGGATTACAGAAATCAGAAACTTTTTAAAGTGTTTGAATGCAGTAATTCAAGAGTTTATACTGAACCTTTTATTCAATGGTTTGACTAAAAGAATTTAAATCAGTGAGACCCAAATGGCTTAAGTTTAAATGGATATTGATGGAGAAGTAAACATTTGGGTCCATTTTAAAATAAAGATGAAATGGTAAAGTGCCTTCAAGCTAAACATATTTAAAATAATAAATAGAAGGTAATGAAAGGCACGTCCTTATTCAGGACTGGGGGACGTCCCAGGGATGAGTCAACACAGTGCCCCTTATTAATCTCCGTGTGTTGTTAGAAGCATTTTTCTAATTGACACTGAATTAGCATTTACTATCCCAGAGAGAGTTCTCTGTGGCAAACACTTTAATAGAGGTTGTCTGATGGCTTTGGCTTGTGTTAGAGGTGTAACAAAATAGATTTAGTGAGCAGAGTGAGCTGTGGTGGTGCAGGCAGCACCAGAACCGCCTGCTCCTCATGCATGAAGCTCTCTCCCTGACTAATATATTAGGTCCTCTAAAACAATGCATTAATTATGCATTCCCTGAGAGTCAGACACTGTGCTTAATATGATTAGTGCTGCTGTCTACCCTACTTAAGTCTTGACATGTATTTTATAACCTGAAAGTGAACAGGATGCTTTCTAGTACTCAGAACACTAGCTATGGACTTCTCAGAGCATACACAATAACCACGGAGCACACGGGTGTTGATGCTTGAAGGCAGCTGGCTTTAGGTCCTCAAACTCTGTGTTTCCCTTTGTGATGTCTCTCAAATGTATCTGCCCCATGAAGAGCTGCACTCCATCCTTCACCCCTGAATATGTTCTAAGTTCTACAGTGTGATCTTCAGAATTGAAAGCATACACACACACACACACACACACACACACACACACACACACACACACACAGATAGATAGTTATTATTATTTTTGACTGTCAAGATTTTTTCTTCTCGGTTGCAAATGAACCCCCTTGGGAAAGGGTTTCCTTGGCAAAGCAAGAATTTAATGCTCTAAACATTACTGGAAGACCTCAAGTGTATCCTCATCAGTTACAGAGTTTCAGTGCATTTTTGTTAGTAAGATGACAATGTGGCTTATTTGGGAAAGCTCTTGCTTTACCAGCTGTGGGAATGGCCTGCTATTTTCTGAGTATGTCCAAAACTACAGCCTCTGTGAAGGTTTCCACTGTTGGTGGCTAGATAAAAACATTCCTGCTTCCTTCGCCCTTGTGCATTCATCAGTGACAACCTGTGTAAATATATTTAAAGACGAAGTTCGCATTTCATTGTTCACATTTCAGGGGGAAAGCCCAGCCAGCATCTCATAAATCAATTTGTCACCTGCTTTTACTGGTCGTTTTCTAGTGGTTTTCAAACCAAAGCGAGACCTGGGAAAGTGATAGGAAGAAGAAAGACTGGAATCACTTCACACAACAGGGACATTTGTTTCCAGTATAACTTACAACTGGCTCAGCATTACATAAGTAAGACCCATCATTTGCACATAGCACTCAAAGGTCAACTCTGGGAAAGAACACTGTGCAATCTGCAATGAGAAGCCCACAAGGAAAAGCAGACTGATCTCCAAAGCCTGAACGGCTCTCCCAACCCTTACCAGTGTGGACCACCGAGGGGGAGAGCATGGCAGGCTCCTCACGTAATCCCCACAGGTAATCACCTACCAACCAGGTGTTGTGAAATGACTACACCATCTTAATTACCAAGAGGCCCATTAACAAATTACACGGGCAACAAGAGCTGAGAAGACAAACACAGACCAAGAAGGACAATGACACACACCAGCTCTCCCCATAGCCATTCCAAATGGAGTGAGTAAAATGATCCGGAAAGGGAATTTAATCTAATATTTTAATTTTATGCTAAAGGAAATTAGAAAAACAAAGAGAAACTTGTGTGGAATGTTCTTAGGACGTATCTCTCCTCAGGGTAACTATCCCATAGCTCCATCTTTAATAAAAAGGCAACAATAAAGTACAATAGACTCTAAATGTAAACCTTGCTAAAGCACTTGACAGCAGGGCACAGACTGGGTGCTAAGGGGGAGAATTAAGCAATGTTTTCTATCAGTACAAAGACCGGCAAACCTAACAAGTGGTCACCCTGCAGTATTTGATGCAACCACTAAACTATTTATAGCTGAATCCAGCAGAACACAAGAGTCAGGTATCCTGATTTATTCTTCAGAGACCCGCCATCACCTTGACAGGAGGGAGAAACGGGAAACTAACCACCATGCAATCAAGTGTAACTGCTGTAAACATCTATCTCCTCCTAAGTAACAAAAGAAGCCTAGTTCCACAGCTGGCCATGGCTAAGACTGAGCAATGAGCAGAGGGGAAGTGCTTGGTGCTGAAAGGGAAAATGTCTAGGTCTGAACATCATATGGTTTGACTTAGAGAGACTGATTAAAGATATTAAACTACTCTGAGCATAAATTGCATGCACCTGTTCTTCTCCTGGTGGCAGCCCTCGCACAGCCCTGTGAGCATGAAAAGTCTGCCATGGACAGAAAGCCCTGGCCGACACTGGAGGGGAGTGGATTTATTAATCAATTTCACAGTTTCTTTGGATACATTATTTACATTAAGACGTGATACCAAATAGACCAGTGAAATAACATTGACATTTTCTAGTCAATGTCTTTCATTATAAGCTGCCTTCCTAATTTTATGATTTGTATATATTTTTTCAACCAGACAAATTAGTTTCATGTGTTTTCAACATGCTGCAGGCTACTTTATCCATACTGGGAAAATAATCTTAAATTTTCCCCAGAAGCTTTAATTTTCACAGCTCAAATATTAATAGTTTGCCCGTGTGAGTCTTTCCTACTCTAATGGTCTTAAGAAAATGACCAAATTAGTGTTGCAAAGAGATCCTTGCAATAGACTGTGATTTCACCACTCAAAATCACAAGCTCACTGTGTGCTGAGAGAAAAGCCATTAGGTTCATGGCTAAAGAAAGTAGAGCTGAAGTCTGGGACATGGTACTGAGTGGAGGTGCTGGATGTAGCCTCGGGTGCCTAATCTGAACTTACAGAACTCTAGGAAGATCAAAGGCCTGGCACAAGACACAGTTCTCTATACAGTGCTCTCTACAAAGGCAAGGCCACCTGTGATCACCGCCACCCCTCCCTTCACATTTACCACCTCAAGACAAGCATTAGGTCCTGTCTGGGCTTGGCTTCTGCTCAGAAACTGTCTTTAAAGCAGGTGGACTCTATGAAGAAGTGTCTGCAACAGCAAGCTCTTGGTTCCATGGCTAAGGTAAAATGTAGTTACTTTCTGGAAGATGTGCAATTATGAGTAGATATTAACTGGAGTTACTGAAGCAATGGACTCTAGCATTGATGTTTGTGAGTGAGAGATAGTGCAGTGCATTTTGTTGGCAGTGAGTATGTCAAATGTCAGCAGTTAC
Organism: Sigmodon hispidus; assembly: GCA_004025045.1. Classification (NCBI taxonomy): domain Eukaryota; kingdom Metazoa; phylum Chordata; class Mammalia; order Rodentia; family Cricetidae; genus Sigmodon; species Sigmodon hispidus. The sequence goes on from PVIH01000743.1 coordinate 85,696, forward strand.
AGCATCATTCCCCTCACAGGTGCTTACATTTGGGCAAGAATATCTTTTTCTAGCCCCCAAAGTCCCAGCAATCACTGCCATTAATGAAGACTTCAGTCAGGTCTTCACATAGAACCTCAGGTACAGCAAGGCTGAAATCTGTACACAAAGCATCCTGAAAGCTGTTGGAAGTTAAGAGAGGAAAATGCCCCATGTACTTTTCCATGATTCCATGCAGGCTCAGAATCTGGTGGTTAAGATCTGTTGACTTCTAGCTCGGCACTTGGCCAAATGACCTTAAGCAGTTTGTGTACCTCTTCTGAGTATCCATTTCTCACCTGTCAGATGGCCGATAACAGTAGGGAGCACACAGTTACTAGGAAGATAAAACCAGATGATAAATGTAAAGTTCTTGGTGACCCTGTGTGAGAGCATTATTATTGTTATCACAATTTTTACTTTGATCCAATTATTTGCAAAGCAGCAAGTTGGAGGGAGAGGACTCAGTGTCTTCAGTGCACTGCTCAAGGGGGTTTCTACTTGCAAACTGAGCAAAGCAGCAAATTCCAAGCTTAAGTCGTTTGAGCAAGAATTAGGAGATGAAAGAAATCAAGGCAGGGAGAACTGGGGCCTGTGCTCCCTCACCCCTGCCCTGCAGGATTAATCCCAATAGAGGCCTGGGTACAGAAGATACAGATAGATTATAGGAACTCCCCTTGCTGAAGAGAATCATGGCAAACTAAGAAGCATCATCAGCCTCTATTGAATAAAGTCTAGCCAGATGTTACTCTCCTAATGGTGCATCGACCTGGAAATTATTTTTCCAGTATGGGAAAACTAGTATGTCTATTGGTGAAAAAAATTTACACAAATCACAACTGCTCATATGTACCTCAACAGCACTTACTTCTCTTCCTGGTACAGACACCCTTCTTACTGTCTCACCATTCCTTCTGTATCCAACTGGAAATGCTAAACAAAGTGCCTATGCAAGAGTAGCCGTCGGTCACAACATAGTTGTGTTTGCTCTCCTTTATCAGCATGGAAGAAGCTCACAGTTCCACAACCACACGACAACTCCAGGCTGGAGTAGTGTGTATGAAATGATCATAACCAAGCAAATCTGTTTTACTGTAACAAGCACAACCTTTAAGACTCCTGAAAATTCCACTTAGCAAGAGCTAGCAAACTATCATGAGAGTAGGGACTTAGGTGAAAGGTTCAGCATTTCCTTTTTCTAAAGAGGACTACTTGAGAAAGAAGGGGAAAGGGACACTTGGGGCTGCTAAGACAGCTCAGTGATGAAGGAAGGCCTTATCCACCGAGCCTGAGGACCTGAATCTAATCCTTGGGTACCCGAACCATAGAAGGAACGCCAACTCCAGCAGCTTGTGTTCTGACACCCCCTCACACACACACACCCCTCCACACACATGGCATATGCCTCTCACTCAAATAAATAAACATAGAACAATTTAAAGAAATGCATCTTAATTTCTTGCAAAAGCTTTGTTAATTATTTACTTGAATTAGGAATATAAAGATCAATTTATTTGTAACTGTGTTAAATACCTCTTATTTTCACTGCTTTTAAAGAAATGTGGTTGAAAGGTAACATATATGAAATAGCCAGGCAGAGTATGGTAGGACCACATATCTTGGCACCAACACACTTAACTGGGCAACAGTGCCTCACAGGGCATGTAGAAGATGCCACTGGTACATAAGTTTTTCGAGGAACGGATCTTAGTGATGAGTGCTCCTGGGTTTACACATGTGTTGGCAACCTAATTAAGTTATCTAAATGAAGTCAGCCTTTTCAGCATGAAGTGCCTATGCAAGAGTAGCCTATGCAAGAGTTCTTTTTCTCTAATCCACTTCCTATTGGAATTCTCTACACTTTTGCATTCTTCTTTCTTACAGTTGCTGGGCTGTGATGGTAATGTCCTAAGGTCGACAAGCCTTAGTCTTTTCTTACTCTTTCCAGCTTCTCTTCCTGGCTGGATTATTTCTTGACTAAAACCCACTTCTTTCCATCTTTAAGTCATGAACACACTACACAGTCTAGCTAAATGGGTGGCCTAAGAACTTTGCTAACTCTTTCTACCTCAGAAGCTAGATATAATCTTTTCTCTGTGATATCATACACCACTTTATTTCTCTTACATGTTTTCTACCCTGAATTGCTGTTATCTGAAAACATTCCTTACATTGCCCACCCTGCTGTGAGAGGAGAGATAATGATGCCTTGTGATACAGGTAGACTATACAAGAGTGCCTCCCTTTTACGGACAAATCAAAACAAAGGAAAGTTATACCAACTGCCCCATGCCACACAGCTGGTGACAGGACTCCAGTTTATGTTCTTAGGCATCATGGTATAGAGCAGGACACTGCAGCTGTTAACATGATATTTTCATCTTTGTTCCAACTATTAGCTTACTTGATGCATCAGTGTCAAAGTTGTAGTCAGAATGTAAGGGAATGGTAGGGAAGAAGGATCCATGCCCCTCTCACCACATCCCTCCACCAATTCTGCTAGCAGCTTAAGTTTTCAGGACTTTTTTTTCTTGCTGGTTTTTTTTTTTTTAATCTATCTATCTATCTATCTATCTATCTATCTATCTATCTATCTATTTATTTATTTGTTATATATACAGTATACAGAAGAGGGTACCAGATGTCATTATAAATGGATGTGTGCCACCATGTGGTTGCTGGGAATTGAACTCAGGACCTCTGGAAGAGCAGCCAGTGCTCTTAACCTCTGAGCCATCACTCCAGCCCTGCTGGTTTATTTATTTTTTTTAAAGTAAATTTTGTATATGAATGTTTACTACTTTACTCAAAATAAAATTTAGGTACCACATTCTGACATGAACAATGAGGTGGGATGAAAAATAAAAATAAACTTGGAAGACATGAGCAAATAATTTTAAAACAATTGTAGAATTGAGATCAGGACTAGAGGGGCCTAGAGAGATGGCTCAGGACTAGAAATATTGCAGTACAACACCTAATAAAAAGTAAGGCAGACATCAGGTTAGGAATGGCCACAACTTTTTCATGCAGTCACAGAAGTAAAAAAGAGAAGACAGAGACAAGAAGAGAAATGAATAACTAACATGCAGACAGACAAAATGAAAACAGAAACATTGTCACAACAGAAAAGGTATCAGAGAATCCCTACATGCTGACTCCTGCATTTCTGGGGATCTAATGTTTTTGTTTTCTTTTTAGAGATGAGCTCTCTCTGTGTGTAGCACCAAGATGACCTCAAAGTCAGATCCTCCTACTCATCTTCCCAAGTACTTGGGATTGCAGACACACGGCTCCCATATGTGGCCAAGTGTGAAGGTTCAAGTGCTGAACTGAAAAGGACAAACCTAGGGATGCTCTGGGATAGTTCTCACATGAAGCTTCAGTATCACTAACCTCACTCCATCCCCTTCCTTCCTCTCTCCCTTCTTCCTTCCCATGGCCGCTGTGCCATTCAGCTCTTGGGCTTTGCAGGCATCAGAATCCAACTCTGGCTTCTCCTCAGCATCTTGGTCCTTAAAAACTCCATTGAAAGAATTTGGACAAGACACAGAACATAGTGTAGAAGGCAAGTAGAACACTCAGCAGTGAGACTGGACAATGGCCAAGGGATCAGTGTGAAGAACATGCTAGAGGGGAAATACCATAGCAAAGAGACCACTGTGTTGCAGTTTTCTCTGAACTCTGCATCCAAAACAGCTTCAAGGAGACTAGCTGAAATGACCCAGCCTTGCAGACTACTCCACTAAGGACTTGTCCATAATCCTAAATTTTTCTTTTGGTCCCAATAAGGTTAGCAGCACCCCGCAATGAGAAGGAAGTAGCCTAACGAACTATACCCCACATTCCCCCCAAAATGAATTATACATATTTGTGTTTGTTTATAGTGTTGGTTATAGTTGTTATAGATAATAGTAGGGGGAAAAAACCTATACAAAGCAAATTAGATTTAGAATTCTTATTTTAAAAAGAAAAAGGAGGAAGTGCTATTGGATTATTTTCTGGTACATTGTAAATATTTGTCCCTTGTACTAGTTTAATAAAATGTGATTAACCAGAAGGCAGACAGGAAGTGTGGGTGGGGCTACCAGACTAAGAAAACTCTGGGAAGAAGAAGAGTCAGACAGAGACACTCGCAGATGCAGAGGAAAGAAGATGAAAATGCTGCTCTGAGAAAAGGTACTAAGCCACTAGGCTAATCATGAGGTAGTTTAAGGGTTATCGAATTATATGACTGAGCCATAGACGGATCAGCATGAAATTAATATAAGTCTTTGTGTGATTATTAGGGGCTAAGTGGCAGTGGTGCTGTGAGTGGGTCCCAACCTAGGGGCTAGGCCAGAAAGGCCGGGTCAGAAACTTCCTATTACACCACTATGCCAACCTACAACTTTAGTAAGAGTTAGACTGTCTCTAAAATCTCTAGAAAAACAGCTTCTCTTGAACAGTGTTCTGATCAAGTGACTAAAAATCCCATTTGAAATAAATATTAATAGATGAGATAATAGTATGTATTCCTTTCCTCATTACCACAAAGTCTCTGACTAGATAGTAATTTTATAACCTAGGCAGTTCAGATGTCACATCTTCCTTTAGGGCTTGATAATACTCGGAGTCCTGCTGATTAGGTGGGGGATGGATGATCCATCCTCAATGAGTTTCAAGCCTTCTGACATCTAACTAGCCACCTAACAAGAACATTCATTATTATTCCACGTGAACATTGCTTTCTGGAATTCTGCCTTACTGTCAGACTGAGGATTCCTTACCTGATAACCCAAAAAAACAGCTCTGGTTGGGGCTGAGGGGGGGGCTCTGCCACAAAGACCTCTTCACACTCAACCCTAAAAACTTCTCTAGGCTTCAGCTAAAAACATAATCTCCCCTTTCCTTTTTGAGACAAGGCCTTACAACAAAGCTCTGGCTAGGCAGAGCTTACTATGTACACTAGGCTGGTCTCAAAATCACACAGATCCAACTGCCTCCCACACCCCCAGCCAAGTGCTCAAATTAAAGGTGTGCATTACCATGACCAGTTGAGCTAACATAATCTTCAATAGCATTCTATGATACTTACTACCTCTCTTCCTTGAAATGTGTTCCTGTTTCCATAACATTGTTTTCTGATTTTTGTCCTCTCCAAGGTCAACCTCTATTTTCTGTTGAACAATGAGGAAGTTCTCAGGCCACAAGCCATTTCACCCTACAAATGCTCCCAGTTAAAATGACTATCTCTAAGCAGATGACTGTCTACCTGTAACACTGTTGGGTCTAAGAATTTCTTGGCCCGCCATGACCAGCAGCCATCATAGCGCAGAGGTTGCTTGGCCCACAGTCATGGCAGTGAAGTGTGCACACTGCAGTCAAGTGGGTCTAGGACAGCAGAGAGGAGGGCTGTGACAAGCCCATGTGCACTGCAAAGCCAAGGCTCACTCTCTCAGAGGTGTGACTTATTCAAGCAAACACTGCAGACAGAGATGCTGTCCTTAGTTCACTGGGCAACAAACAGAAAGAGCAGCAGTGAGATGGTCACAACTTACCACGTTAAGAGGAAGAAAACAAAAAGAAAAGGGCAGGCAGTGGGGGGGTCTGTTTGGGGACAGACATATCAGGGAAAATAGGAAAAGCATTTGCTTTCTACTTCAGCATCAAAACAAAGCAAAACAGAAACCACCACCACCAAAAAACCCCAAAACCCAAAAAACAAACCAAAACATAAAACAGCCAACAAAGGGCACAGCGGCAAAGACATGGAAGAAAGCTGCCCAAACACAGGCAGGAATAAGAAAAATTGGTGAGAGGGCTGGTGAGAAGGCTCAGTGGATAAGAACACAAACATGGGGTGTAAGTTTGAGTCCCCGCAGCACACCGTCTTGGTGCCTGTAACTGGTAAGGAGTGAAGTAGACACAGACATATTCTAAGAACCTGATGGCCAGCTAACACCCCAAAAGCAAGCTTTCTATTCAGTGGGAGAGCCTGTCTTAAAGACATCCGGGTGAGGAGCAAGGGAGGAGGACACCTGAAGATCTGTTTTGGCCTTTCTAAGTGCACAAAACCTCTTTTCCACATACGTACACACACCATGAAAACCATATACATGCACGCTGCACACACATACACACACAGAAACAAAAACAAATGAAAAAGAACTATTTTAAAGAACTAAAAAACCTATCAATGGCCATTTAAAATTTTCTGGGTGAGGCATGATATATATACCTGTAATCCCAGTAGCTGGGAGGCTAAGGCAGAAGGATTGCCACTTAGGCCAACACAGTTCACACAGTAAATTCCAAGTCACCCAGGGCTATAGTCTGAGACAATTTCTAAAAAAGGGAAATGGGGACTGGCAAGACAGCTCCTTGGGTAAGAGTGCTTGCTAGGCTCGGCAACGCAAGCTCCGTTCCTGGGGCTTCCAGGCATATGAAACTGTCTCACCAATTCTTTTATTATTAATATTTTACTCCACAAGTTTACATCTTTTTCAAGGAAGAAATGATTGAAAAACAATAAATTTAGACATCTGAACATAAGGTTTTGCTTTGTTTTTAATATTCTAGACTAACACAAAGATATTAAAGTCAAAGAAAAGAAAAATATTTGCAACAAAGGGTTGATGTCTTAAAAAGAAAACTTGTGCATATCAATGAAAAAGAAGATATCTTCGTGCTAACACGGACCAATAAAATACAAAGGACTCTTTGCAGGCAAAACCATTATAAACATAAGTCCTTTGTTCAAAGAGCCTGAGAGTCTCTGGGAGGTCCTGAGGGCTGAGCATACATGCTGAGAAGGTCCCCCTAGCATAAGCTGAGAGTTGTCAGACCAGCTGAAGCAGCACCACCTCCCCAAGAGACAGACAACCCAGGCAAGGAAGTGCCACAACTATGTGGAGAACTCAACCATCTGAACATTTCTCAGAGGTCCCAAGAAGCATGTGCATGTGTGTGTATGCCGTTAGCAGGATTTCTTGACGACAGAGATGTGGACTTGAGAAAACCAGAAACCATCAGTAGCCCTGAAGTTTTTAGCCTGAGCAACCAAAAGCTCAACTGACAGCACCTGGGAGAGGTTTCGGGGAAGGTTTGAATGCATTAGAAGCTGAGCTGTAGACATGGCTGTGGTATACTGCAAAATGAATGTCTGGCTCCCTGACCTGCTACCATACAGTTTCAAAGATTCTGAAGAGACACTATTGCTGGGATGTTACAGTTCTGAATACAATCACAACGAACATGTTTGTAACTCATGTTATTAGTATCAAGTCACTTTGGAATACCAATTAATAAAGAATAATTTTTTAAATTGTTTTAGAACTCTGTGTTAATCTTTCAGTGATGACTACCAAAATCTGTACTCACCTTTAATCCTAGCACTTGTGAGGTAGAAGCAGGAAGACCTCTGTGAGTTCAAGGCTAACCTGGTCTACATAGTTCTAGGACAGCCAGAGTTATATAGTTAGACACTTTCTCAAAACAGTAATTTCACTTTAAAATGGCAGTTTTGATGAGTTGAAGTTAGGCTTTTTTAACTGTAGAATTTACTCTCCTCTGCTATTTCTTATCCATTTCAATGACTCATTGAGTGTCTATATGTCAAATAAATAAAACCAGCTCTTGTGGTGCCCAGAAGGGTGCCCAGACTACTGAGACATTCAGATACATCAAAACACAAGATGCAAGAAAAGCATGATGTAGTTACACGATCTCAGAACAGAACAAGCTGAAATTCAGAATAAGTTAAATCATGACTTAGTTTACAAGTTTATGAAAAGCAAGAACTAAATATCAATTAAAGGGAACTAATAATGTAAAGGTTAAATAAACTACCCAGAAATGGTCTTGTGTTACCACAAAGAAATTCTTAGCATAATTTAATAGTACCTTTAAGGTGCTTCTGTATAATCCCTTATTTCACCAAATAACCCTAACACACTCACCAGGTGCCTCTGCTGGCTTACTTTTCGGAAGGGGTGGTGCTAATGTTGTCCACAGGCAACTGAGATGTTTTCTAGCTCACCACCAATGACAAAGCCAGAATCTCTTCATCAATGAATTACTGAAGGCCAACACTGAATTTTTATTATAATACTAACCTACACTGGCATTTAGAATGTAAGAACTCCATGTTCAATTATAACTGAGATTTCAATTTAAAAAAAAAAAAGTTAAACAGATAACAATAGGGCAGGCAGTGGTGGCACACATCTTTAATCCCAGCACTTGGAAGTCAGGGGCAGGTGAATCTGTGAGTTTGAAGTCAGCCTGATCTGCAAACCAAGTTCCAGGACAGTCAAGTTACACAGAGAAACCTTTCTCAAAAAACCAAACCAAACAAACAAAGAAACAAAAAGATAACAATGAAGTGTGACAGGGAAAATAAGAATGATGGGTTTAATGAGATTTGAATTTTCTTTCTGTAATGAGCAGTGGGGTTAAATGGCTGAATGCCCACTCAAGTACTTCTAAAAGGTCCATAAGAATTTTTTAAATCTATAATTAAAAAACAATAATGAAACTGGAGTATCACATTTAATGAATGTGAGAACATTCTGGGGAAAAAATAGAATAATTGAAGGATGCTGATGAAATGTGGAGAATATTTTAAATTCTTAAGTCAAAAATCATGTGAATATAGAATGACATGAAATGTAAATTAGCTTTAGGACCTAGTGTTTTAATTTGACAGCTGTCTGACAACTGCCAAATGGGAAGCTGACCTCAGACAACTGCCTATACTACGCTCAAGGATCTCTCATGGAGTGATGTTTGCATGCTGTAGTAACTCCTCACATGGGAATAGACAAACACAGGCTGGAATTTTATTGTCTTTGAAGGTGCTGATATTCAACGGACTTAAATTTCACAAAGAGCTCCATATGACTCTACCACAATTAACGGCTCTCTCTGAAACATGATGCCATCAGTAGTGAAATAATTGTAAACACATCTGCAATTTCCAGGTGTTTCTTGAAGCAATTTTGAATTGACCCTCTTTAACTTTACCTTTAGAGTGCTAAAAAACTAATATACTCAGCCCTCCCTTTACAATTTAAAAATAGCAAAGCCTTCTCTGGTATAGCTATAGCAGGCCACATCTCAACCTAAAGCTGAGGCTCAGTGCCACAGCTCTGCTCCCACAAATAGGAGAAACTCTGCCTGTTGTTTTTAATCAACATGAAATGAGGGTGGCAAACTCTATTGCTTGGTTATAAAGATTTTCTTTTCAGAATGCAGATCGTTCCCCTCTTTGGTAAATGGTAATATAAAAGCTGCATGTCTGATATCAAAAGAATACAACTGAGGGTAGGAGCCCCAAGTCGCCAATAGGGCTGTTAGTACAGTGTGTGCAAAACTGCTGAGTTAAAAATCATCGGACTTCAGAGGCAAACCAAATACCTAGTTACTGTTGGAAACTAGGCCTTCATTTGCTGAGGCCAGTCATCACAGCTGCCCCTTCTGGTTAGGGCTCGGGTATGCCAACTTACCACAGCTCTAAAACAAGAGACCACGACTATAAGCTGAAGAGCATGTCTCCTGATTTTCTGAGAATAAAACTGTCACTGTGGGGAACTGAGACTAGTTCACTGAGACAAAGAACAGCTCATAAAAAACAAAACAAAACACACAATCTTATTTCTGAAGGTAGTAATACTTTTTCCCAGAAAGACTTCATTGAACATGGACACTCTTTCCATGGACTTAACCATGACAGAAATCTAAGAGCTACTTTATGGTCTTTTCTGTTCCCACATGAACATCCCATCAGTGACACTCCACCGGTGACACTCCTCCCGCTCAGCTTCCCACTAACAATGTTCCTTCAAGATCATATGAAATCCACTACATTTGAACAAAAGTCTATCTCCCCATCTCAGTCCCCCATTAAATATTTTTCATGGTAAATAATAGCAATAAATACATTAAGTGCATTAGAACACAAATGTATTTATTTCTTTATTTTTAAAAAGGGCCCCATTACATAGACCATGAGCTCACTCTACACCCTAGGCTGAACTCATCCACTAACCCTCTCAGCTTCTCAGGGCTGCAATCACAGGTCTGTGTTCCCACCCTGGCTTTCCCCGAGCCACCTTCCCAACCTTCAGCACATGCATATGGACATCACACAAAAGAAAAAATATCCAAGTGCCTCAAATCTGGAGAGTGTAAACACCATCTCAACAGAGGAAGAAGGGAGAAAATACTATCTGGAAAGGAGATGAATTTGAAGAAAGATAAGTGGACCCTTAGAAGGAAATAGGATGGTTTGTGCCTAAATCTGCTGATATGTGGTGCCAACTCTACTGAGATTAGAACAGCTGGAGAAGGGGACCTGTGAGAACTGAGCTCCTCTAGGAGGCTCTGATTTTAGGCAGACAGGGAATTTCACAAACTCCAATGGGGGGGGGGGGTAATTCCTAGACCAAAGTGGTCACAAGCGCCAAATCCTGGCAGTAATACTGAGTTCATTCTATCAACAACCTTATCTATTTGCAGACGAGAAAAATGCAGGTTCAGGAGGGTTATGTCAACAGCCCAAAGCCACAGAGCTAACAAGTAACTGGTATAGGCTTGCTGCCAGGTGGCCTGGCTCTGACTGAACCATCAGGTGTCACCGAGCATCTCACGAGCCAGGGATGCATGACCCTCTCAGGAATCACAGGCTCAGACGGTCCCCACCCTCACTGAGCTCACAGTCAAAAGGAGAAGACAGCAGCAGGCAAGAACTCAAACGTTTTGAACTTATAAACTGAAGGACAATTGTATTGCTTGACTTGAGAAAGGGCTGACCATGAAGTGGGGGGTGAATGTCAGGGATGTCTCCTGAGGACCCACCCCATGGTGTTGTTACTTTAGCTAATTTTTAAAAAAGATTTACTTACATTTATTTTGTATGTCTTCATGCATGTATGTGCACTATGTGCATGCCTGGTGCCCATGGAGGCCACAAGACAGTGCTGGGAGCTGAACTCATATCCTTTGCATGAGAAGTGTTCTTAACCACCAATTCATCAGCCCAGCCTGATTCAATTTCATTTATTGTATGGATTCTTGCCTGGCATTTTCTTATTAATATATTTATAGCTTATCTTTTCACTATTAACAGTAGGAATTACCTGTATCTCACCCAAGTACAGCCTCAGGTGGGATAAAGAGATGTGGCTTGAAAAGAAGTGACCCAAACAGTGGGGACTTGTCTATTCACAGACTAGAGGGCAGTACTTGTGGTAGGTGCTCACTTTAAACTTCCCAGTTTTGGCCTGGCACACTAGGTAAACCTGCCTGCTTTGGTACACAAGGCCCTCAATGGTCTGCCCCTGCTGTGTCTTTCACCCATGCTCATGATACCTTACCTACCTTGTGCCTCAGGCTTCTGGAGCACTGCCATATTTGCAGCTTCCAGAATGTTCTTCCTGTATGCAAACAAACTTCTCATCTCTAGTCTTCACTCACAATGTTCCCACAGCTTCAGAAGCTGCCCTTACCTGTGCACAGAAAAGCACACCTACCTAACCTCAAATACACTGCCCACTTCTGAGCTTCCCTGGCCTTCCAAGTGGACATGATCACATCAATGGCGTCCTTTTTACACCTTAGGCACTTCCTGCTTCTGTGTGCCAGCACATTTTATTGTTTTATTGCACATCCCATGTAAAGGGGGGAACAATCTTTTAACAAAAGCAATCAATAGCTATCTAAGGACAGGTTCAGATAACAGCAGCCAACCATGGAAGCATACCCACTACTTACAGACACCCTGACTTACAGTTCCAGCCAAGTCACAGGCCAATGAGAGGCAGAAGGACCAGTACCTTCCCTATCCCAACTACTTTAGCCTGATCAGAGCAGAATGAATGAAGTTCCATGTGAGAACCAGCATGCCACGCTTTCCGGCCTCTCAAAGGCACCAAAAAGAAACTCTTAAAGACCGAATGTTCACTAAGTGCTTACAAAGAGTCACTCTGAAGCAATCTGATTGTACTTAAGTCAGAGCCGATGAAATGACTGGAAACTTGTAAGCATTTTTCCTCTTGTGGGAAAAAGCATCAGACTCAGGACTGGGAAACTGTCTATAACTCCATGTCAAATTTAACTATATGCTTACTTACATATGATATTTAGCCATTAGGTTAGCCAGTCACTCAACAGCAAGTGAAAATCATTGAGAGAATCCAGACTCAATATATTCAATTTCATACTCATTGACAATTCCATGAGCATCTTAATAACTGAGAGTTTGGTCTTCAGATATGTTTATGTTTTTAAGGTCAAAAGTTGTACTTACTCCACATTACTTTAAATTAGTAGATGACATAAACAGCACTAGGTGAAGGACCTTTTCCATCTTACCTACAAGGATAGGTTAAAGGAATCTGTACATAGCACTTCTTAACTGTTTTTATTCTGTTCACCCAAGGGCAACAAATACTTTGTTAAAGCACTAAGGGAACAACCATAATTTTACTCAGCTAATAAGAATGTTAGGACATTGAACATTGGTCAATGGTAGTTTTCTTTCTTAGGACTTAAAAGATACATAACTCTTCTACTAAGGAAATCTCAATCAGGATAAAAATATACTCTAAGATATAAGCATTTGGAAATGTTATTAACTACCCAAATTTCTCTTTTGTTCCACTCTATCTCCACATTCCATCACTCAAACCCTTGGACTGTCTTTGTTCCCTGTGATCAGTGCTTCCGGGAGAAATCTGGCATAGGATCTGAAGGAAATGCCACAGTGAAATTTTCCTTAAGATTAATCACACAGGTAAGTCATTTCCCCTTCTTGCCAAACAATATTCTCTAAAGCTTCTTAGAGAATTGGTAAGACAGGATTGAGTGGTCACAAAAATGTGAATCTTAAGACTGTCTTAAATCATTCATAAGCACATTGTAAAGGCCAAACAGCTTGCCCAACTCAGCAGGGGTAGCCTGGGCCTTCGGTGCAAGCCAGAAGCATCACAGAGAGTTCTCGAGGTAACCTGAGTGAAAAAGGCACCATTGGCCATCTTCCTGCCTCCAACACAATTCCTACTCCTATCCACATCTAGGGGCCCAGTATGGCAGTTAGCATCACTCCAAGACTCCATTTTTAAAGTATAAATATATGTTGAGGCATCAAGGACTTTTTTCTTTTTAACACATTAAAACCTTAAAAACTGTGTGCTACGAAAGGAGTGTGAGACAGTAATGAGGAAGCACACTCTCCCAGGCACTGGCCACACAGCTTGCTTTTCCATCAGCACCATCAGTCATCAGTAAACCAAGAGTCAACCTAATAGAGAAAACAGGGAGGGGAATCTGTGGTTGAGAGCAGAGAAGCACTGGCTAATGGGATTCAGAACAAACTGACAGGAAAGGCAAAACACAACCAAAGCTCAGGAGAAGAAAGAAAGATAATGACAAAAAACCTCAGCGTGACCTCTGTTATGTGGAGGGGACAGGGAGAGACACAGGAAGGAAATGAGCCACACGAGGCAGATTTTATCACACACACAGTCACAAGCCAAAAATTCTAACTCCAAAAGTCATATGGCCAACATTCTCCATCACATCTCAACTAATGTCTGCCCCGACAAAAAAAAAAAAAAAAAAGTGTGAGTGTGTGTGTGTTTGCTTGTGCACAGGTACCCACAGAAGCAAGAAGAAGGTATCAGATCCCTTAGAGTTTCAGGTACAGGAGGTTGTGAGCTGGTCAACTTGGGTGCTGGGAAATAAACTCTGCTCCTTGCTGTGGGACTATGTTTTTGTCCTGCACACATTATGCTAAGCAAATCCTCCCACTGGCATTCACTAGCATAAGTCTTCTTCTGGAATACAACACTAAACTTTATGACCGCTTGTGTTTACACTGTAAAGATTTGTTGCTGTAAATGTTTGTTTAATAAAATGCTGATTGGCCAAAAAGCTTGGCTTGGCTCTTTCCTTTTTGTCTGTCTGAACAGAAACTTTAAATCTATCATATCCTGCTCAGGCTTCCTGTGAGACTGCGAGAACCGCCATGCTGTAGCTTGATCAAGCCCACAAGCTACGGAGTCTCTATATCATGGCCCACTTGAGAGACACAACTAGGAAGCTGTTTTGGGTTCTGTGTCTTTCTTTTAATAAAAGCAGTAACAGCTGACACTGACAGCACATTGGTCTGGCTTGGGCATTCAGTGTTCTAAACCTTTCTGATCCCTCAAGATGGATATGTGACAGGCTGCTGGGTGACTCCACCTCCTGCACTCAGCAGCAGTGCTGAAAGGTATCCTAGGGCATGGTGGGGAGAGGGGCTTGCTGGGTATCCTAGAGTGTGGAGGGAGGGCTTGCTAAGGAAAACAGCCCGACTCTAAGGTGGTGACTAGATTGACACTTGTGTAAGAAGATGAAGCCCTAAAGAGTCCACACACTCTAGTCCTAGTTTGACCATTTTCTTTTTTTTTTCTTCTTTATTTTGTATTTATCAAAAAAACAGTAAAAAGAATTTAAAATGCGGAAGAGTTAACAATAACTATAAAGAGGATAAGAATAATAAGCATGGCTTATCAAGGGTGGTAATGCAAATAAGATTGCTACACATATATTTACTTTGTGTTCAGCTTTCCCTCTGAATTTTTTTTTCCCATCCCTGTATATCCTTATTCAAGGTCCCTTCCCCCTCCCACCACATCTGGTCATTTTTCTTCTCCACAACTCCCCATCCCCTCCCTGGGCAGGGAGCAGACAGTCCCATGGTCCCACTGACCCAATAAAGCTTGGATCAGTCTCCATTCCTGGCCAAATCCAGTTTTGTCCCCCCTCCCTCAAGAGTGAGTCTGGTATTCCTATAGTTGGAGTGGGGTTTGAAGGGTCAGTCCAGGGTGTTTCTGATCCCAAGCTGTTCAGTGGTTGTGGTTTGCTGTTTGGGCATGTTTGACTTTTTTTTTCTTGTTTGTTTGTTTAGAGACCACTAGTGAGTGAGTACATCCCCTGCTTATCTCTCTGAGTTTGTGATACTTCGCTCAGGAGGATATTCTCCAAATCCATCCATTTGCCTGCTAATTTTAGGATATCATTTTTTCTTATTGCTGAGTAGTATTCCACTGTGTAGATGTACCACAGTTTGTTAATCCATTCTTCAGTAGAGGGACATCTAGGTTGTTTCCAGGTTCTTGCTATTACAAATAATGCTGCTATGAACATAGTTGAGCTAATACCTTTGGAGTGTGAATGTGCCTCTTTAGGGTATACACCCAGAAGTGGTATTGTTGGGTCCTTGGGGAGATTGATTCTCAATTTTCTGAGAAACCTCCATATTGCATTCCAAAGTGGCTGAATAAGCTTACACTCCCACCAACAATGGAGGAGTGTTCCCCTTGCTTTGCATCCTCTCCAGCATAGGCTGTCATCTGTACCTTTTATCTTAGCCAATCTAACAGGTGTTAGGTGGTATCTCAAAGTTGTTTTGATTTGCATTTCTCTGATGGCTAAAGATGAAGAGCACTTTTTCAGGTGCCTTTCAGCCATTCATAGTTCCTCTGCTGAGAATTCCCTTTTTAGATCTGAACCCCATTTTTTAATAGGGCTATTCAAGATTTTGGGCTCTAAATTCTTGAGCTCTTTATATACCTTAGAGATCAGTCCTCTATCACTTGTAGGGTTGGTGAAAATCTTTTCCCATTCTGTAGGCTGCCATTTTGTCCTATTGATAGTGTCATTGGCTTTGCAGAAGCTTCCCAGCTTCAGGAGATCCCGCTTATTGATTGTTGGTCTTAGTGCCTGTGCCACTGGTATTATATTTAGGAAGTGGTGGCCTGTGCCAATTTGTAGAAGTGTATTTCCCACTTTCTTTTCTATCAAGTTCAAAGTGGTTGGAGTTAAGTTGAGGTCTTTGATCCACTTGGATTTGAGTTTTGTGCAGGGTGACAGGCTCGGATCTATTTGCATTTTCCACAAAAATGGAAAACCTAGAAGAAATGGACAGCTTTCTGGACAGGTACCATCTACCAAAATTAAATGAAGATCAGATTAATTACCTAAACAGGCCTATAACCCTTAAGGAAATTGAAGCTGCC
Organism: Sigmodon hispidus; assembly: GCA_004025045.1. NCBI lineage: Eukaryota > Metazoa > Chordata > Mammalia > Rodentia > Cricetidae > Sigmodon > Sigmodon hispidus. Next base: position 101,757 of record PVIH01000743.1, read on the forward strand.
ATTAGTTTGACCATTTTCAAAAGTGTGATCAATAGCATTGTTATTGTGTTCCAGAACATCTCTCTAGTTTGGCCCCTGGGCGTGGCCGTGCATCTCTACCTGCAGAGTGCACTCTCAGGGCACATCCCTGGGTGTGTCTACATGCTCACCCTTCCTTTAAAAGGAGACAAGGCAGTGATTCTCTTTTTCTCTGCTCCCTTCCTCCTCCTCCTTCTTCCTCTCTCTCTCTCTCCCTCCCTCTCTCTCTCTCTCTCTCTCTCTCTCTCTCTCCTTTCTTTCTCCTTCTCCCTTCCCCCACCCTTCCCTAGATATCTAGATTCCCCAGTAGAATTCTAAATGGCATCCTGGCAGCAAATGTTTAGTCTTTCTATGGGCAAAATACTAACAAGAATCACCAAGCTGCATTTTATTCTTCTAAAACACAGAAGGAAAGCCACCTCACAGACTCTTCACAAGAAGCAAATAAAATAACAAGCAGTTGATGGGGCTGCAAATTACTTTAAAAACCTATCTGCGAATATCAAGCTTGAATCATCATCCCTGCATCTGCTGGCAGGACATCACCTGAAATGATTTTGGCAATGAATGCCAGTGCCAAACTTATTCCACTGAGATCGATCATTCTGGACAGGAGAATCAAATGTAATTTAGGGGCAATTTAGGATTATATAAATTCAGTAAAACAGCCTGCATTTAAAACACTTTTTTTTGATGATGCTCAGCAATGTTCATAATTTTCCTTATGTATAAAACCGAATTTATTTGGAGGCTCTCCAACTATATTCAAAGATCCTCTCTGTAAGTCTTGTGTAGTGCAGTGGCTTACCCGAATAAGCCACAAGCTGGGACCTCCAGAGGCTGAAGGACTGCAGTTCAAAGTCAATGCACTTCCCATTGATTTGTCCTGCACATATTATGCTACACAAATCCTCTTGCTGGCATTCACTAACAGAAGTCTTCTTTTGGAACACAACACTAAATTTTATGACTGCTTTTGTTCAGGATGGGAGATGAAAGTCGATTGCTGTTGCTTTGGGCAGACTGCACAGTCAAAACAAAAGAGACATCAGAGAAAGAGGAGAATGCAAAGAGGCATTAGATATTAATCTCATATTCACCAAGAAAAAAAAATCTTTGCTTGTTCTCGTTTCAGAGTTTAAAAGGCTATGAATTTTCTTTTACTTTCCACCCTATAATTCAGAGCTCTTTATCCAAAGCCCTCCCTTTTTACCTCATTTCAGCTATGAAAGTCGCTCAAGTATTGTTAGTATCAAACAAAAAACATGTTTCTTCTTGACCCTATTTATTCACACCTCTTGATCTCTTTCATTTACTTCATAAAAAATTGCCAACATCCATAGGTACACTAGATCCTAAAGATAACATTCCTTATCACACTTACCTTTCTAATTACAACCCACCACTCAGATCTGAGACTATTTATGTTTTATGTCTTTCTTGTAGTTTTCTCTAAAATAAAGTCTCTGAGAACATCAATGGTTCTTTTAAAAGACAAGCCCAAGTTATGAATTCACTCATCATTTATTTGATCTTTCAAAAGAACCATTTCTTTGAAATCCTATAAACACAGACTCAAATACAATCTAATTTGGATATGCTTAGAAAATTTTTCGATGCACAGCAAGTGCTAAATAAGGGTTACTATCTGTGATTATTATTAAATTTCTTTCCCTACTCATCTCCCTATATATGTCTTCAAAATGGCACCCTACTGGCCTCTTCCTATGCTATCAGCAGAGGTGAGAGATGGATGAAATATGTAATTCGCAATCATTTGTTTCAGGAAAGTTACCAGCACTCTAAAGAAGAGACTGCAAATAACTAATTATACTGCAACAGCAAAAGTGCCTATTAACTGCGGTTAGCCAGTAATGAGCTGCAGGTTCTGCCACAGGGTGGAGAAGGAACGCCCAGATTCTCCAACAAGTCACTCGTGACCAAGGGGCTGAAGTTGTAAGGTGACAGCTCGGGGTTCAACATGAAGGAAAGACTGACTCTTCATGACTGAGCACCTAGAAAGCCTTGGCAATCAATGTGCCATAGTAATCAAAAGACAACCTACCAAGACTATTATAAATAGAGATATAATGCAATATACAAAACTCAGCAACAATTCACTGATAGCAAAGTAGTCAGCAGATGTAAAATATGCGTGTGTGTGTGTGTGTGTGTGTGTGAACACTGTAACTAAGCCCACAGTTACAAAGTTTAAAGACAAAACTGATGGTGGCAAGGAAGCTTAGGCTGCTGTCCAATGGGCATGCATACCATCAAATACAAAGAGCAGCAGAATGGCATTTCTGCACGGTGCTGTGAACAAGCGAAGGCCTTAGTGAGTTATGAATAGTAAAACCATTAACTTTTAGCGCAAATTGAGATATATGAGAGTCAACTGTTGTAAAATATTATTTTTAGCTAGACAAAAATGTGTCATATTTGTTCATGCTGCAGAATATTACTTTAACTGTGTACAGGTGTGTTACTTTTGTTTATGCTGCATTCGTTTCATTAATGATGTGAGGATGTGTGTTTCATTATGTAAAGATGTGTTGCTGTTTCACCTTGCCTGCCTAAGGCACCTGATTGGTCTAATAAAAAGCTCAACAGCTAATAGCTAGGTGAGGCTAGCATGCAGAGAGAACAGGAGGAGAAATCTAGGCTCAAAAGGAAGAAGGGAGAAGAATGACTGAAGAGAGACTTCCAAGGCCAGCAGCCATGAGGTTCCCAGCTAGACACAGAGACAGCAAGAAAGTAGGAAAAGGTAAAATGCTGTGAGGCAAAGGCAGATAAAGAGAAACAGGTTAATTTAAGTTAAAACATCTAGCCAGAAACATGTGTAAGTGAGGTCAAGCATTTAAAACTAAAACTAGAAAAAACAACAACAAAAAATGACCAAACAAACAATAACAAAATCTGAACTGTAACAGTCTTTTCTTTTCTTTTCTTTTTTTTTAGGCCTCCAACCAGCTCCCAAACCATGACACAGAGACTTATTATTACTGAATGCTTGGCCTAGATGTCTCATCTACATGTAAAATAGGAGTCTCTTATTTTAGATTTTTATTAACAAACAAAAGCAAATCTCTGAATACAACAAATCACTTTTAGGAACCTAACACAAGCAAGGAAGTATGCAAGATTTAACTGCAAGACTTTTAGCTCACTAGAGGGATGTGGGGCATGCCTTTGATTCCCAGCACTCTGGGGCAGAGGCAGGCAGGCAGGCAGGCCTCTGGGAGTTAGAGGACAGCCTGATCCACCTAGGAAGTTCCAGTCCAGCTAGGGGTGCATAGTGAGACCTTGTTTCAAAACAGGGTGTGTCGGGGGGGGGAGAGAAACACAACACTTCAGGTCAGCATTTGAGTCTCTAAAATACCAAATTAAAAAGAAATGATTAAATAGAGCATACCCACATGCAACAATCATTCTTCACCATGTACTGATGTGGAAGCCTGTTCATGGTATATTCTTAGAAAAGTTTTGCTCATATGAAAAATATACATGTGGACCATATGTGCTATATTAAAAATTGTTATTTTTGCTTACATTTTGTCATTGATTCTCAATGAAACATTTCACTAAAAAAAAAATTAACTCTTGCCTTAAAAAAAGAAACCAACAACAAAGCAAAAAGTTTTACAAATAGAATAAGAAATTATGCCCCTTACTCCGAAGGACTGTTCAGCTTACTGAACTTACTTACTTACTCCATGAATGTAAGATTATCTTAAGATCATAATTCAGAAGTTAAAGTTAGAATTGCTTTGGCTGGTGGCCTTCCCTAACAGCTACTCTGCTTCTAGAAACCTGTCCTACAAAGACTGAGAGCCATGTGCAGAGTGCCATAAGAAGCAAACAGGATTGATGGGCTATAGAGGCAGAGGCTGAGAGTGGAATACCATGTCATTGCTCAGTATACTGTAGTAAACAGTATACAGAAATAAACTCCATAGTACACATTTATTTACACAAGCTCTCCTAAAAAGCCATGTACAGAAGCCCCTTATCTGCATAAAATATATTCTAAGGCTCTTACTGGCTGCTTAAAAATTTGACAGACCCCTATATGCATAGTATTTATCCCCACACATACATACTTGTGATAGATTAATTTATAAACTAGGTACAGCAAAAGAGTAGCATCAGCAATATTAAAGCAACATGTGACAAGCTATATAAAATTTATGAATTATTTATTTATGGAATTTTCCAGTTAATACCTTCAAAGTAGTTGATGGTGGTTAACTGAAACACAGAAAGGAAAACTCTAGAGGAGACTACTGTATACATAAAATGAGTAAAATAATCCCAATTACAGCTCATTACATTAAATACCGAAAATAATTCTAATTTTTCTGACAACTCTTTTCAAATCTTAATTCATTCTACTCAAATTTATTTAGCTCTGTTTGTCTTCTCTCCAGATCTGATCAGTCAAAAGCATCCATGGCCTTCTGTCTTTAAGTTGTTAAATTGAAAACACATACGGACTGCCTTCATCCTTTGAAGGCATGCCCACTTTAAAGCCATGCTTGGGTTTTGAATGGCATGTGTATACACATTACAGAACATTCTGCAGCTTTGCTTTTACATGTCAGTGTCCATGGTTTCTCGCACACATCTCCTAAGCGCCCATCACTGCCTTGTCACTCACAGACTGAATCTCATTTTCTCTCCTTAAAACAAATGAAAGAACCACTTTTCAAAGCTTCACTTGTTTCTTCTTTCACAAAAAGATCACAGAAGTTGTATGCAAAGAAGAAACAGGGCTAAATGAGTAACAGCTCAAATACAGCACATAAAAATATGTATAAGATGTTATTTGAATCTTTTTATAAATGTGGACAAATTTTTCCCTTCCCTAGACCCTATGAGTAGCTGACACACTCTTTAATGTGAATACTACCTTTAGCTAACTGTTATTCTAAAACCCAGATTAGAAGCCAGAAAGATGGCTCAGCACTTAAGAGCACTGCTGCAGAAAGGAGCCAATTTGGGTGCACATCACCCATCTGGTAGCTCACAACCATATGGAATCCCAGTTCTAGGAAATCTGATGCCCTCTTCTGACCACCACAGTAACTAGGCATGAATGCAGTGCACAGGCATACATGCAGACAAAATATTCATAAACATAAATAAAAACACTAAATCTCAGTTTAGTGCCTATTGTGTTTGTTGTTTGTTCTGCTCACATTATTTAACTGCTGGTAAAATGGCCCTGGACTCCTTTGTTTCTTAACTTTATGAGACTGTCTAATAATAATGAAAACAAGACACCAATTCTGCACTACTGAAAAAATACTCCAGCTTGGGAAGCTGGATAAGCTCTAATAACACTAGAATGTACTATGCAGAGAATTACCACAAAGTACTGCACAACATTTCCAAATGCAAGTGGATCCCAGAAAAATGGAGGCGACTCACAACAGATACAAGAAGCTCGTCTGTTGTCATTTACTCCCTGAGCAAACACAACTCATAGCACTGAGGAGAAGGGCTGGCAGAGCCCAGTGACACCCCATGACAAGACGTCCCAGGAATGAGGGGAATGATGTTAGGGAATCCAGAACTGGAAAGAAACTGAGAAGAAAAAATCACCACAGGGGCAGACACTGTAATTGCTTGGTACCAAAGAATCCCATCATGAATTCTGTGGCTTTCTTCAATGTTCTTAAAAATCTTACAGAACCTAATCCACCCCTGGTAGCAAATACTCAGGTACGGGCCTGGAAGCCAAGCAGCTAAAATCCAGTCCTGTAAAACTTCTCACAGCCCAGCTGAAGCCCAGTTCCTAGCAGTTTCTGCCTAAGTGAATGTCATTCCCCTTTCCCTGCAGATACTTCCTTGTGATTACCAAAGGGGCTGTTGTTCCTGTGTGTGCATGCACATTCATTGCAGATAGAGGCGACCTCAGGTGTTGTCACTGGCTTGTAACTTGCTACATGGACTAGGTTTGCCAGCCACCTAGACAGGGATCTGTCTGTCTCAGCTCCCTAGCACTGGGATTACAAGCCTGACATCACACTCAGCTCCTTTCACATGTTCAGGGGATCAAACACGGGTCCTTTTGCAAGCACTGAATTGTCTCCCTCACCCCTAAGAGAACTGTACTGATTTAGAAAAAAAAAAAAAAAAAATCTTGCACTAACATTTTTGGAGGGCAAGAGGTAAGAAATTGAGTGAGAAAGTGGCTCCCAGTCAAAGTAACGTTTTTAAAATACATTTTAATTGTGTGTGCGTGCACATCCTTCAGGGACTGTGTGGAGGTCAGAGGTCAGTTCTCGCCTTCCACCATGTATGTCTTGGTGATCAAACTCAGGTCATCAGGAAGGGCAGCCAGCATCCTTACCCACTGAGCCAGAAGCTCACTGACTCACAACTTTTATATTTTATAATATTCTGAAATTTACAAACACTTTGATACTTTTAAGTAGTTTTCATTTTCCTCAACTTTCACACAGTTACATTAAACATTTTCTTTGAATGTATACAATTTAAACAGAAGACAATACAGATATGTGCAGCTCCTAATTTACAAAAGGAAGGCTAGAAACTGACAGCTATCCCTGGCTTATCCTTTTAACTTAGATCTGCCAATTCATGTAGGTAATAATTACAAACGGAGAAACTGACTCCAAGTGGAGCCATATTATGGAAGGTAACATAAGTGGCCAAAGAACCTCAGCCTCACACAGATTTCACATTTGTCGTTCTTTTTTTGAGAACTAGTTCAGCTTCCTTTATGATGACCTTACTATAAAGCTGTTTTGAGATAAAAAACAACTGGCCAGTGTATATAGTAAGTATCATACACCTTTAGTCCAAGCACTCAGGAAGCAGAGGCAAGCAGATCTCTGTGATGACTATTCAGTGAGTTCCACACTAGCAGGAATACATAGTGAGACTGTCTCAAAAGCAACAATAATAATAATAATAATAACCCTATTTGAAACAAATAGCATCCTCCAAACAGTGGACAACACATTATGGAAACACATGGTTTTAAGCATTATCAAATTGCATCCCCATATTTTACAGACAGACTAGCTTCTTCGATATGCTGCCCTATGAACATTCAAGCTGGTTCCTGATGGCAACTTGGATTCCTATTTAAAAACTGTCCCAACTCCTTCTGGGTGTTCTGGTGATGAGACAGTTTTCCTTAAGTTTTAGCCAAGGCTTTTTCACTATAGTATCTTATGAAAAAAACCACAACATCAGGGCACACCACAGTGGCCAGGCAAAGGAAAAAACTATTTCAGAGAATCATCTGGATACTTAAAATAGCAAGAAGAAAATGATCCATTAAAAACAGGAGTAATTAATTATATGATATAGCTGGCTGTGCATACCAAGAAAACAGTAGTGTTGAACTGCTGGTGGCGGTTGGTTTTTTTAAAGCTGGATATGTTCCTATAAAATATTCTGAGGCTGGAGAGATAGCCCAGAAGTTAGGAGTACATGCTGTTCTTCTGGAAGACCTGAATTCAGTCCCTAGCACCCAGGCTTGGCAGATTAAAACTCCTCTATAGCTCCAGCTCCTCAAGCTGTGACACTGCCTTCCCTAGACACCTGAACTCACATGCACATAGCCATGTGCAGACATGCACACCTACACATAATTTAAACTGACAAACATTAAATATTTAAAATACTGCAGTTTGCAAAGTCGTGGCTCAAAATGCAGAAGCTATGCATGATGGTATATTGCTATGCTTCTAGCACTTGAAAGGCAGTGCCAGGAAGATCCTGTACAGTATGTTTAAATCCTTGGTAAAATATAGACAAACAAATAAAAAAAAACAACTAAAATATAAAAAAAAAAAACCTACAACAGCAGCATATAACCATAATGAATTCAAGGAAATATATTTCTAAGAGAACACAAAGTTCTGGCAGTTTTCAATGCTTTTTAACCCAGAGAATCTCAGCCACCTCAAGTATACACTGTTGCACTCTGAAAATCATTTATCTCAAAAAACAAATCAAACCAAACCAGACAGAGACCTCCACAGGCCACCTTTGTGAGTTCAGGGTGCTTCTTCAACAGGACACAGGATCTGGGAAGTTCTTCAAACACAAAGGCACAACCCGTCAGCTAGTAACAGCAGCATCACCTGCTCAGAGGACTGACCTGATTGATGGAGTTGGCGGCACAGGATGCCAGGCCCGTTCCAAGGGAAGTAAGCAGGAAGCAGGACCAGTCGAAAGGGCCTGGAGCCAGTGCAAAGCCCGCCGAAGTGGTGCTCACAACGAGAGCTGCAACACAGAAACAGAAATGCTGCTCAGTGGCTGGATTTCCAGGCTAAGGCACAGGGTACAGTGTAGTCAGTCTCCCACACATACTGGACAAGGATCCAGTAGATGTTCTTACATATAAAAAAATCCATATGCTGGGCCAGCCATATGGCTCTGTGGGAAAAACACCTGCTACCAACCCTGTGATGACCTGAGTTCAAACCTTAGGACGCTGAAGGCAGACGAGAACCAACTCCTGTAAGATGTCTTCCGACAGCCACATATACTAGGGCACATATACATACACATGTATATATGCAAGCATGTGCACACATACACACACATACACAAATAAAGGTATAAATTTTTTAAATCTGCATATTTAAAATTATATAGAGATTATATAAAATATTTTCTTTTAAGTCCATTAGATTCGGGTACAAAAATAAAACAGGTCTTCCAAATTCAATATTCACTTATTCATTCAACAATTATGAACTACCAATTTATGAGCAATATTGCACCAATGCTGGCAACTAGTGAAGAATAGAATAGTGGTTCTTAACCTGTGGGTCACAACTGCTCTAGGGGTTAAACAACCCTTCCACATGGGCCACCTAAGACCATTGGAAAACACTGATAACTACAGTACAATTCATAACAGCAGTAAAATTACAGTTATGAAGTAGCAATGAAATAACTTTATGGTTGGAGTCCCCCACAACATGAGGAACCATATTAGAGGGTAGCAGCAATAGGAAGATTGGGAGCCATTGGACTAGAGGAAGATGGTAGTAGCATCATAGCCACCAACAGGGTGCAAAGCAAAGCCATAGAACTCAGGCTAGCACTGAACCTGCTGCCCCTGGGGAGCCCCGCTGTTTCCTTCTTTGCGTTTACAGAAGCAGATAGGGTAAAAAAGAGTCTTTGATGGACATGGAGGTGAGTAGTAAGAATTCCCCAGAAAATCTGTCAGCATTTAGGAATAACTACACTAGCCTCTGGGAGGGAATGGACAAGGCAAGAGTGTGAGTTTTCAACGCTGAGTGGCTTTGCACCTGAGAAACATGGTCAATGTCTGAAGACAGTGTCTGTGTCTGTATGTGCAGGTGCATACATGCACTGCAGATCACAAGACAATTATGTATTGCTGTAGTGTAGGTATGTATCCTCCTGACTCCCCAGAACTCAGATTATAAACATTCACCATGTCAGCCTTTTTTTTTTTTTTTTTTTTTTTTGGGAGGGGGCAGATTCTAGGAGTAAAAGTTGGTCCTCAAGCTTGCTGAATGAGCCAGCCATCCTTCTAGCTCTGGAGCTCATTTTAGCTATCATAACTAGGAGGAAGAGATGCTGCTGTTTCGGGAGGGCAGAGGCTATTTTCTTCTGCTGTCTTTCAGTGAGTGCACAGGAAAGCCCACCAGAAACTTTCTGGTCTGCTCTAACCCAGAAACTCTAACATCTTCATCTAGCCCAATTCATCACTACAGCAGCTTCCTCACGAATGGCTCTCCTAAGCCCACTAGGCTTCTCTGAAGAATGAGCTGGAAACAGATCACAGCACCCCACTAACAAAATGTCCCGGAACTGTACCTGCAATAACTATCAGCAGCACTAAGTGTACCCACCTCTCCCCAGCTGGCTCACTACTGCCCAGTCACATGGCTTCTGCTGTCTTTGACTGCCTGGAGACATGTGATTCAGGTTCCTTTTAGGCTGCTTTCTTGAGCTCTTACTTTGGGTTCCATCTAAGATAGCCTTCTTAGGGAGAACATCCCTGGTCATCTCATCAAAAGTAGGCCAGCTTAGTAACTCCCTCCCCAATATCATCCTTTTTATTTTCTACTGACACTCACTCAAATGTGAGCTCCATGAAGGCAAGAGACCTGTGGGGATAGTTTCCTGCTCTGTTTTCAGGGCTAGCATCATGGCAGGAAAAGAAGTAATTACTAGAGGCAGAGAAGGAAAGGCGATGGCTGCTGGACTGGACTTAATGACATTTGGTAGCCATCTGAGAGTCCCTGGGAGTCTATATAGGAAGGTGATCCACAAGGAATGTTCAGTCTAAGAGTAATGTCATAAGCCATGCAAGGGCAGAGAAATCTTCTACAGACTGATCCCATCAATCCCCTGTGAAAGAGCATATTCCCAAGGAGCAACAGGAAAACTTCAGGGTTCTAAGGAACGTTTGGATTGGAGAACTGTCAGAACACGGTATGAGGGAGATGTGGGAAGAGAAAACAAGGAAAGGAATAGAGAATGCCTAGTGCTTACAACCCAGCAGCACCTCCGAGAAGAGGCTTCGGAGCTCTTAGGAAAATGTGCTGTTTGAGGGACCACAGAAACAAAAGTAAAAACACATGGAAAGCAGACAAAGAACAAAACCGAGTTCAGAAGAGATGGGAGCACACGAAGAGGGGACAGAAATCACAGGCAGTGTGTGCCCTGGAAAGGCGCTCGTGAAAACATCAGCTCATGGCCTGGGAGTAAGCATGGCATGAGAACATGAAGATGAAGTGCAGCCCTGAAAATCACATGAGATGCCACAGGAAGAAAGACAGGGAGGGGGCTGCTAACACCAACAGGCTCACGCTAGAGAAGCTGATAGCATGCTCTCCAGTCAAAGCTTCTCGGTAGCTCACAGAAGTCTTCACAGTTTCACCATGTGTGTGTTTGCACACATGCAGGCCACAGGTTGACACTTTCTGATTGTTCTCTGTACCCCTTTCTTAAGCTAGGCTTTCTCACTTAGCCTGGGGCTCACAGTTCAGCTAGCAAGCCATGGTGATCTTGTCTCTTCCTCCCCAGTTCTAGATCGCAGGCATGCACCTTCACAACAGCGTTTACATGGGTGCCAGGGATCCAAACTCAGGCCCTCCTGTGCTCATGCAGCAAATGTTTTGCTGACTGAGCCATCACTAAGCCTGGTTTCTAGAATTTCTATTTTCCTCTAGCTGTGTCCTCTAGCTGTGCTCCATGTCAATTTGAAAGGTGTTGACACTAGCCAGCTTTTTGTGTCTAGAACAAGTACCTGAGACAATCAACTTAAAAAGGTTTATTTATACTCATAATCTTAGAGATTTTGGTCCTTGACCAGTTTCCCACTGCTCTGGGGATGGAGACTGCAACTCATGGTCAGAACACAAGGAAGAGATGGGGAAGCTGTGCTCCCACAAGTTCCTTCAAGAACATAAATGCAAAAGCCCAAAAAATTCCCCACTAGATCCTGCCTCTTAACGTTCCACTACCTTCGACTGCACTACTGTGTGTGTGTGTGGGGGGGGGGGGTTTGCTGGGAATGCACAGCTTCTGAAGAACACTAAAAACCCAGACTACAACACCCTCTGAATAAGAATCTCCAGCAGCTTGCTTCTTGGGCAAGAGGCCCTTCCTTTGACATCATGCATGCAAATGTAGTGAACTGTGGAAGCTCCACTGGGAGCTCCCTTCAGGGCACAGAAGACAGCAAGACCAAGGGCAGGGGTGAGGGTGCAGGGCTAGTTAAGGGATGCAAGAGGACAAGCACGTCAGGATGAAGGAACGAAAGAGGCTGGTCAGACATCAGAGACCCACTGCAATCCATACTGCTTGGGGGGCAGCCTACTTTCCCCCAGACACAGAACTGCATGTCACAGCAGGTGCACACGAGGTATGGCAACAGATGGTACCTGGCAGCACCTGGACCGGTGGAGCAGCCTCAGCACTCAACACTTATTTCAAAGGAAATATTTTGGAAGAAGATTTTAGCTTCAGTTCTGTAATGACTTAAGTTCCAGAGACAACTCCATGGGGGTTCCAGGCCTTGCAAACAGTAGTGGTGGGGACATTTCACCCATGTGCCTAGAGGGAAGAATCAGCCTCCATTCTCCAGAGCACATTCAAAAGGCTCACCCTGCAGAGCTGAAAGCAATGCTCCCGGAGGGAGGCTACTCTAATAGGAGACCTGGAGGAAGCACTCTCCTTCATTTGTCATGACACCAACTGCAAAGCTTCAAGGAAAGGAGGCTTTGGTTAGTCACTCAGTTTTGCAGAAGTTAACAGATCTCTAATAGGTCAGGTAGCTTCGTGCATACTGCACAAGCAAAGGGACATCAATAACCAACCCTGAAACCTAAAGGCCCATGGTGTCACTGGGAGGATTTGGGAGAAGAGAGACTGATAGGCATAAGGTTCCCCTCTCACACTCTATAACTAAGTAGATTGCTTTCATCCACAGAGTAAGTCCGTCAGAACAATTGGTGACTCTACTTTGGTTTCAAGTTTAAGCCTTAAAACAAAAATAAACTACTCACAAACAAGAATGATTAAATGAAAATCTACTAGAATATTATCAACATATAACTAGTAAACTTTAGAAACACCAAAAAAAAAAGGAAAAGAAATTTATAAACCTGTAAATATTCAGTTCCATTTTTTACATTGTGCATGGTAACACAAGGCTGGAATCCCAGCATCTGGGAAGCTGAGGCAAGAGAACCAAAAGTCCGAGAGTCTAAAGAAGAGCCTGTCTCAAAAAGAAAACAACACAAGCCAGTTACCATCATGGTAGCTGAAAGTGTCAGAAACAAAAACAGCCTGTAGACTCCACTTAAACTGAAAAAGGTACACGAGTATAAGAAAACCTAAGAAGGCAGTGGTGGCGATGGCGGCACACACCTTTAGTCCCAGCACCCAGAAGGCAGAGGAAGATGGATTTCAGAGTTCAAAGCCAGCCTGAACTACAGAGCGAGTTCCAGGACAGCCAGGGCTACACAGCTGAAAAAAAGCCAAGAGAAAAAAAGAAAGGAAGGAAGGAGAGAGAGAACGGAAGGAAGAAAGAGAGGAAGGAAGGGAGAGGAGAGAGAAAGAAAGAAGAAAGCTTAATGAGAAGAAGAAGTATCAGTCTTTTTCACTCACCCCTCTATTTGACTGGGTGGGAAATCACAGAAAAGCTTCTTATTTCTGACCAACAGGTCTAGGCAATAAGCTGAGAAGACAGAGAAAATAATTTGCAAAAGAGTAACAAAGGAAATAAAAAAGGTTTTAGAAAAATGTAACAATGATTTATAACTTTAGAGAATGGACTTAAGTTTAGGATGTACAAATTCTAAGTGGTAATACACAGAAAGATGACAACAGCCACTCATTACTGTGGTAGAATTCAGGATTTAACACCTTTCTAGAAAGGATCACAAGCCAACAAAGAATGCATTTACTGACTTCATCAAAGCAATTAATCGAAGGAAAAGGGAGAGAGAGTTGATGAATTGTACAAGCAACACTGAGCAGAGCAATGTCCTTATACAACGCAGCTGCAATTAAACTTCACATTGATTTCCTGGGATTCATTACACGGAATCATTTCGCAACACCAGGATCTCATTAAAAGTGAATGTAATATATTCTTTCATTAATAACTCTTGAAATTATATTTTACTTGGTAATCTCAAATTCTGTCCCTTCACAAATAAACATAAAATCAATGCTGCCAACCAAGCATGGCCCATTCAATCCAGGCCAGAGGTATTGTACTACAAGCCAGTACCTGAGAAAACCCAAGAGTAATATCCCCACTCCTCAGAGCCTGACCTAGCCTTGCCCCAGAATGGGTGGTCAGCCAGAAATCCCATGCTTCCCCTTTAAGAGTGAGCAGCAGCTCCCCTCAGTTGCACCTGGAATACATAGCACCACTGAGGCCCAGCTACAGCCCCATGAGTCAGTGTGTTCTGAACCACACACCAGATCAGCCTCAATGTGGCCTGGACATCCTGTTTCCAGGCCCATCACTCACATGCTCACTCGTCTGCCTGCCTCCTCCAGGGGGGTGTTTCAATTTCTGTTCCCTAAAATTAAAATGTTTTATTTTGTTGGAATTACAAGCACACCTTGACTGGCCTGAGAAAGCAGACACTTTGCTCCAACTTGCCTATGGGAGTCACCTGCTGAAGACGTGCAGGAGGCTTCTAGGAGCTAAAAAGAATGGTACAGCAGCCAGAAGGCACAATGGGCCCTCCTCCACAGGCTGAGGTGACATGAATTCTACCAACAACTTGGACCCTGAGCTCCAAATGAAGATGATGGTCCTCAGCAACAGACACCTTGATTTAAGCCCAGGAAAGCCCTGATAGAGAGTCTACCACACCAGGTTGGTCTAAACATCCCACTTACAAAAATGGTGAAATAATAACTCTGCCTCAAGTTAAGCTTGTGGCAAAGTTGGTGCCTAGCATGAGTAGAGTAGCAGCAGCAGCAGCAGAGCACAGAGGGAAATGTCCTCAGAGACCATGTACAGGCCACTGCAGCATGCAAAGTGGCAGACTCCGAAGTCTGTGCCGTGGGGCAGGCAGCCATGTACACAGATCTCAGATTGCTGAAGTCTGAGCAGTTCGAGTACAGGAGAGAAAGAAAACTCCTAAGCTCAGAGAAGGATAGAATGTTCAGAAGGAAGCTTATAAAATGTTTAAAAAAGTATGTCAATCTGATCTCTCTGTCTCTCTCTCTCTCTGTCTCTCTCTCTCTGTCTCTCTCTGTCTCTGTCTCTGTCTCTCTCTCTCTCTCTCTCTCTCTCTCTCTCTCTCTCTTGCTAACCCCAAATCTGGTGAAAAAGAGAGACTTCTTCCTTGGGGCTCCAAGAGGTATCCTAGAGTGGCCTCACATACCCAATCCGACACAACATCCCTGACACACATACCTATGGATGCCACTTTTGTCTCTCCAACAGTACTGGGTAATTTCCTCTTCCTTGGCACAAAGCTTCAATTATGCACAAGCAGCCGCGCCCCAGACTCTCCTCCTGTCAGGGAAGTATCCGTGGTAACCAACTACGCTTGGATTCCACACACTCCTGTCACTGTTGATGCTGAGGACACTATGTAGAGGCACAAAGGGTTTTCACTTCATCAAAAGCACTCAGCACAATGAGGGTGAATATCAAGGGCTTAATTAAGTGGTGCTTTGGTAACTATTAAATGAGCTCCCTAGAATTGGAGAGCAGCTCAGCTTGGACGTCACATACCAAAGCATCCTGGAAAGGGACTGAAGGAAGCACACAGCCAAGCTTTGCTTGGGGGTGGGATAAAGAAATAGAGTAAACAGTTTACAGTACTGAGCCAAAGTGTCTTCACATGTATTCAAGCATCAAAAACACTGTGGTTCAATAGTGGCATGTGGCCACCCCAAAGACAAGGTAAGAAATGAGATTTCCACTTTATACTTCATTCTCATTCTCTCCATGTGTGTCTGTGTGTCTCTGTCTCTGTCTCTCCTGGGAACAGAACCCAGGCCTCACATACTAACTAGTACAACCACAATTCTTTTTTTTTTTTTTTTAAACTGGCATTTCGAACATCTTAGAGTGAATCTATCAGTATACTAGAACATGAATTCCATTTAGAAATAACTATGCATATATGCTGCACAATGACACTTTCCACATGAGGAAGGTCATTAACAGAATTACAAAGCCTCCTCTAAGCAGGCAGAGAAGGAAGCAATGGGAGAGTGGTCAGCTGGTTTTATGAACAGAGAGCTGTGCAAGCAATCGAGGACTCAGTGGGAATCATAGGGTAGTGTAGTTCTCTGCTTTATGGAAAATTCTTCAGTAAGTGCTCCAAAGATTCACTTTCACAAAGATGAAAATCTCACTAAATGAAGACACCCACACACTTGCCTAGCAGATTACAAAATCTTAAGCAGGCAATCAAGCTTCAAGACCCCATCTACCCTAAGGTTCTCAAGAAATTCACAGGTGTGAGGAGAGTTCCAGAGGGTCACAGAAGAGAATGCATGTCAGGAGCCCCGTGCACAGACAGTCAGCTGTGAAAGAGGTGCTTCTATCTATCACTGTAAGCTGACACTTTTGAAAGTCTTGAGACTTTGAAGGCAGACTTAGCCAGCATTCCTAATCCCCACCTCACATTATATTTTCTAAAGAGGCTATTAACGCCGGGAAGATTTCCCCTTTTCTAATATACAAAAGGGTTCCTTAGAAACTCCCATTTCACCAGAATGTTTAGAGGCTTTCTAGCCCGAGACTCACTGGTCTCTACACATTCGCATAACCAATGCGTGTCCTTCCTTTCTCAGATTATCAACTGGACCACAAGGCTCACAAACCACCCTGGCCATTTACATACTAATTTCCCATAAACTCTGCCTCATAATATCTTTTAAGATTCACTCCCAAAAGAATTAAGTAAAAAGCAAAATGGTGATAAGCCAATCTGGACTGGACAACTGTTGATTCTGACATACTATCTGGTAAGACAATTAAAAGTCATTAACTAAATGAAACTTTGAAATTTTCTATAGACTTCAACTGGCCCATAGATCTAATACTAAATGTCACTGATGGCAGACACCGTGCATTATCAGAAGCCAAACTCCACAAACCTAAGCTGTGTTCTCATTAAGGCTTTTAAGGAGAAGCTGAAAGCAAGTAGCCAATGAGTTTATATGTGTGTCCCTG
Organism: Sigmodon hispidus; assembly: GCA_004025045.1. NCBI lineage: Eukaryota > Metazoa > Chordata > Mammalia > Rodentia > Cricetidae > Sigmodon > Sigmodon hispidus. The sequence continues at coordinate 118,465 of PVIH01000743.1, forward strand.
GGTAATGGTATCTGTTTGGTTAGTAGATCTGAAAGTTCACTGAGATATAATTTAACTCAGAGGCAGAAGGTGGTCTTCTGGTTTGCTAATGACACTGTCTTTGACTAAGTAGCTGTTCTTGCAATAGCTGTTTCTCTTTGTTTCTACTAACACCCTGGGCTTCACCTGGTAGAATTTCTAATTAAGTGAGGTTTTTAGGCTTCCCTGGCTGGCAGCCTTCTTCAAACGTCCAGTCTTCTCATCAGCATCCATATCAAAGGAATAACAGTTCTTATGGATATTATTAAACCTTGATGAGAAGTCAACTGATGAGAGACAGGACAGCAATCAGAAGTAACTGATTATCTACAATCACTTTGGGTGAAAAGATAAAATGTTTCATAGAGATTTAAAATAACAGCTGCAGAACTTACCAGGTCTCCCCTCTCCTTCCTCCCTCCCTCTCTTCTTTCTTCCTCTCCCATATACTTAATGACCAAGTCTGGTCTGAAAGACCCAGGACCAAATTAAACCTCTTACCTTCAAATGTACTGAGTAACCCTGCCGCCAGAATGAAATGTTTCAGTATGGTTACCAAGGCAATTCACCAAGGAGCATTTGGTTTGCATTTAGATTTAGCATTCAGCAAAGGGCAATCAAGTGTCCCTCAGCCCTCATGAAAATATAAATAAGAGCTGTTTATAAACTAAGCTAATGCCACCAACAAGTGAGACCGCCCACATAACTCTTTCAATTACCATTTTTCCTTGAACCTAAGACCTTTTCTGCTTTTGATACCCTATTCGTGGACTTTTTTTTTTTTCCTTTTCAATAAAGAACTATTTCTTCTCAATATATTTTCTATACTCAATAACTTTACAACCTTGTTCTTTTCCTTTGTGATATAATCGTCAGGTACTTAAATAATCTTTCCATAAAATGACCCTCTAAAGCCAAAGCTCAGGCACAAACGTTAAACTTCTGAGATGTGGAGGTATGGTCCCCAAAAAGAGTTTGGCAGAGGGAATTGTTAGCTAGGCAGTTTGCACGAAAACAGTGACACTTTTCTCAGTTTCTTACCAAAACTGTTCAGTGTGACCACCTATAGCCAAGCATTGGAAACAAGTATCTTCATTCTGTCCAACAGGACTCAGTACTTCCTTACATCTGACTACTGCCTCGGGACTCTCATGCTCTCTCTGCCTAGGCCTAACTCCACACAACCTTTACTGTTCCAGGATTCTCAGCAAGCAACTGTCAATCACTGCTCATGATGATGTGGCAGTGATGATGCAGCAGATGATGCAGTGGTGCTAACTGCATCGTCCCTCTAAGCAACCAGTTCAGCTTCAAACAAGAACAATCTTCAACATGCTGATGACTAACGCTTGAAAGAGCACCCTCACCAACAACTAACAATTCAGGTCTTTAAGTAAACCTGGATACCAACAGTTGCTTGTCAAGCATATATATATATATATATAGATAGATAGATAGATAGATAGATAGATAGATAGATACCGTAATATTATGGGTAATATTTCTGTTCATTACTTATCTGAACAAGAAAGACGAGTCAACTGAAGAGTACACATCATTTAGAACAAATCCAAGTCTCTGATGGTTCTATGAGCTCAAAGGGCAGAGTTTGCACAAATCTGATGAACATTTAAGAGGAACGAAGTGGGGCATCCTCAATACTCAAGAGATATACTGAGTAGAAAAAAAAAAGTGGCAGACTAGACTTCAGGACACAGTGCCAGCAATAGGCAAACTAAGGACCAAGAACCACAGCAGCTGAAGATCACTTGGTTAGACACAGTACTCCTTAGCTGCCCCTAAGTACTAAACCACTACAGTGCAGTAAAATACAACCATGGACCACATTACAGACTTCAGACAAAAACAGATCACATATGCAAAGGTAGTTCCACAGGATGTTATCACCCAGTGACACTGTGCCAGCTCTGGTTTGTGTAATTAACATTGTGACATCTGCACAACAGTCACTTACCAGAAATGGTCCATCACTATGCACTATAACCTTATAGTAAATTATTTGTCACTAAAAGGCTGAGCTGTGACCAGAATGGTGGAACAGAATCCATTGCACTTGCTTTCACTATTGAGTGGCTAATTCCTGGTCACCCCTTGTGTGGAAGGCACTAGACAAGGGCTAAGTGAAAGCTGATGGTGAACAAAAGTTCAATCTAGAGAATATTCCTCAAATCAGCCCACCATACACTTCACACAGTGGTAGTGGAGCTTTGCTGTGAGATGCCAAGAACTCTGTAAGAACAGAAGGGCTGCCTAGCCTTCTGTGTGTCCTGGAGACAGACAGAAGGGCTGGCTCAAGAGTTCCAGGGTGAGAGACTGGGCCAGTCTTCCCCACCCAGAAATAAAGTCTCTAGAGGGTAAATACAGACCAAACTCCACCTCTGTCAGTGGACACATACGGAACTTCTTCTTGTATTCCTAACATCCAAGGTTATTACTCTGTCACATTTATGGTTTTTAAGAAGACATTTGTTAATGGTTTCCAAAACAACAGATGAACAAAATCTTTCTTCACCACTTACAACCTTGAAGCATTCTTTTAATACTTCTGTTAGTGTTTCATTCCTTGATCTTTAAAGAAACCTTCTTTACTTATTGTTTATATGTGTGTACGATGTGCATTGTCTACGGTACAAGAGTCAGAGGGAAGACAATCCTTCGGGGCTGGTTTCCCCATTCCTCCTTTATGTGGATTCTAGGAATCAACTTAAGATAGCAAGCTTGCAAAAAGGACCTTCTACCTGCTGAGTCATCTCACTGCACCCTGAATCTTCAGAAAGGAGATGCTACCATGTTTTGCTTTGAAGTGAAAACTAAACCCTCAATATTACTCCCAAAGGGTAATTATGCCCCTAGCCAAGTCTAGCAAGCAGACTGAGAAGCAATGCCTTAGTGCTCCCAGGGGTTTCAGACAGCCCCCGCCCAGACAGTGACCTATTTGCAGCTGTAGACTCTAAGAGGAACTCAGGTATCTAGAGTAATGGGTGAGGGCTGGGTAAACAGGCACAGGAAAATAATGCATGTGGGAATTCTCCTATTGGACAGGAACTCCTCCCATATGCTGTGTGGAAAGAGAAACAAGATGGCTTTCTTCAAGTTAAGAGGGATCTGGAGACAGGGAGCTCAGTGCTCTACTGTCTAAGCATGCCATGGGAACTGTCTGTATCAGGGTCATCAGTTGAAATTCAGATTCCCAGGCTGCAACTCATGCCAAGCATGAAGGAATTTTAGGAGGATGTATCCAGAAACTTACATGAAAACAAGCCCTCAAGGATCTCAAAGGCATACAAAGCTAGAGAAATCCTGAGAATTTATTAGGCTGAGATTTTGATGCTGGGGCTCTTAAAATGATGGATATCGGAACACTTTACAACCTCCCTTGGGATTGGCTGCATGCTGCACAAACCTGGTCAGAGACAGTGAGGCTCCACTCAGCAGCCTCCCTCCCCCTTCTTGGAAGGTGGTTCCTCTCCTACCTTTGCACATTTTCATGTTTCTGCCCTGAAGATGAGGAGGGAGTATAAGACAGCTTGTGGTCTTGGAGTAACACATCATAAACCGGGGGGGGGGGGTGTAACAAGGCATCATGGTAGTGCCATGAAACACTAATGCTACACTCCTTGCCATAAGTGATGAAGCTGCTGCTCTTAGAATTTCTGTACAGCCTGCTGGAGCCCATTCTTAGTTCTTATTTCTCTCTCTCATTCCTTTAAAGTTGCCAATATTATTTGAAAGTTATTTTCATCCTCAGAAGAAATTTATTTTTACCTCTTTCTAGCATCAACTACAATATTTTATACTTAACAACTAATTCAATCAACATGAAATTGAATTTAAAACAAATTAATAACTATATGAAAAAACAGAGCAAGCTAGCTAAATGTATTCTCATCCACATAAAAATAAACTGGTTAAGAGCTAGATCCAGCACTGGCTGCTCTTGCAAACGATCCAGATTCAATTACCAGAACCCATATGGCAGCTCACAACTGTCTGTATCTCCAGTTCTATGAGGTCTGACATCCTCAGACAGACAGTTATGCAGATAAAGTCCCAAAGCACATACAATAAAAATAAGTAACTAAAAAGAGGAGGTTGTTCTTTTTTTTTTTTTTTTTAAGCCAGTGGTGGTGGTGTACAAGTTTAATCCCAGCACTCAGGAGGCAGAGGCAGGTAGATCTCTAAGCTTGAGGCCAACCTGGACTACAAAGCGAGTTTCAGGACCAATAATGCTACATAGAGAAATCCTGTCATGAACAAAAAAAAAAAAAAACTTCACAAAACAACAGGAAACTGGTTACTCTTTGTCCCCCTGGCCTGTACACAAGTCTGTGGAGACACTCACTGTCTTGACTGATGATTGACATGGGAGAGTCCACCTCACTGGAGGCCATGCCACCTTCATGGCAGGTGGTCCTAGAATGCATTAAAAAGCAGGCTGAGCAAGCCATGGGGAGTGAGCCAGGAAACAGTGCTCACCATGGTCTTTATTGCCTCCATCTCCTACCCTGACTTCCCTTCATGGTGGACTATAAGCTGTGAGATAAAATAAGACTTTTCCTTTGCAGGCTGCATTTGGTCATGGTGTTTATTGGAGCAATACAAAGCCAGACTAGGACAGAAATTGGTACTAGGAATAGGGTGTTACTGTGACAGACGTTACCATGTTGTTTTCTGAGAGGACTACTAAAGTCTTTGGACTTGGGTCTGGAGAAGCCTTTGAGTTCTAAGACCTTAGTGAGCTGTTCTGTGCAAATGTGCAAGACCCTGCTGAGCAGACTACAGCGGCCTGGCTTGTGGAGTTTCAGCAGAAAGCTGAGAAACCCTGAAAGACTTCACAGGGCCCTCTGTGAAACATTTTGTATTAAGAATCTGTGGTTTATGTCAGGTGGGGCTGAAGAGTCAATACTGACCAACAAGAGACAAGCAACACTGAAGTAAACCTTTACTTTAATGGAAAATTGATGCTGGTTATCTAGGACTGAAGAATCAGCTGTGATTAACAACAGAACAGCATCACTCAGTTGAAATCTTCTGGGAAGTATTTTCCTCAGGAACAGAGCTGTTGTCCAGAAGGGGCAGAAGTTGCATCACCAAGGTGGCAGCCAAAGTTAGTAATGTATGACTCTCCCACACCTTACTAGTGTAAGGAGCATAGGAGCTGGAGGACTTTAGGCCCTGGAGAGGAGCTAAGGCTTGGCACCATGAGGTAGGGTAAGCGTCCCAAAACCAGAACCTGAAGAGGCTATTGGTGATGATAGAGCCTCGGCATCTGTGGAGACCCTAGGATACTGGATATGTCAGGGCTCAGGGATGACTACCAAGGATGTCAGCAGACGTGGAATGGAGCTATCCAGAGCTTACCAGATAACTTGCTTGTGCTTCAGATACCAGAACTAGAGAGTTGGGTCTGCCCAAGCCCATTGGGGCCCAGAAGATCATGAGTGAACCCCAGAGAGCAGACAATAGGCTTTTGACACTGCTGAATTTGGGTATGATATAATTGTACCTGTGCACTGGTTCCTCCTTGTTGGAGTAAGAAGTATGTAACTTTTTTTTTAATTCCACAGAAACCCACAGTTGAGAGATTTTGAATTTTTCAAGAGATTTTAGATATTTTAAAGAAACTGAACTTTTAAATTGTATAAATTTTTTAGAGCATGGGACTTCTAAAGTTATACTATGTTTTATAAAATAATATTGGCACCCTTTGAGGGACAAGCAAAAATAAAACGGTTATAGTATAATAACAGCATTGCATTTGTATGTCAAGTAGAAAGAGGTAACCTCAGTTGAGAAAATGTCCCTGTACAGAATGACCTATAGGCAAGTCTATGGGCATTTTCTTGACTGATTGATGTGGAAATGCCCAGCCAACTGTGGATGGTGCTACCCCTGGGCAGGTTGTCCTAAGTTGTATAAAAATCAAGCTGAGCAAGCCACAGGGAGCAAGGCAGTAAGTGGTGTTCCTCCATGGCCTCTGCTTCAGTTCCTGCCCTGAATTCTCTGAATAATGGACTCCAAGCTGTGAGATGAATTATAAGCCCCTTCCCCCTAAGCTGCTTATTACTGAGAGATAGATAAGGATTCTCATTATTTGAAAAATGATGCATATGCCTTGCTGGGGATTGAATCAAGGGCTTTGCATATGATAAGCAAGTACCTACTACTGAGATGTACCCGTTATCCACTTTCATTACTTAAACAGAAAAAAGAAATCTAAGTAAACAGTGACAGTAAAGAACTAGATAAAAACAAGAAATAGAGGCTATCCAAACAGTACACTTTATTCCTTCTTTTTGAGAAACAAAGAAGGCCAAGGTTGAAGACAGTTAAAGTGGGAAGATCTCATGAGTAGTCCCCTTGCCATCTAAGTCCAGGAGTATCTAGAATCAGCTGCATCACAATTAGAAGGGCTGGCCAGGTCACTCTAAAAAGAGAACAAGACAAGGCCCCTCCTCAACATAATTCTCTCTGTGACAAAGCAGACAAGGCTTCTGAGTGGCCTCATCCAGTACAGCAGGTCACTCACATCTACCACACCATGGCATATCAGAGCAATCCTCCAACTCCAACTCAGCAGGCAATGGCATCAGAGAAATGCCTGAACACAGACATTCATATTTCCTGAGTAAAGGGAGATGGCACTAAAAACTGAGGCCAGGACACTTGACACTGGCACTGTAGTTTCAGAAGTATCGAGAAATGGTCCTCTTTCCAGATGTTGCTTTTTCATTTGCCTCTAGGTTACGGAATATTAGATCAAGGTTGTGAATTGGTGATCACTATTCCTCTAACTCAGTATGTGAGAGAAGTCCAACACCACAAAGAAATCCTTAATGATGAGAGAAAAGTGAGGAATGCCTGCCTTCAGTCATAGTATATATATACATATATATGCGTATATATGTATACAGTATATACATCTTATGAATACACACTTACTAATAGAATCTGTGAGAGCAAGAATATGTTCACCAGACCTCATTCTGTCCCAAACATGCTGAAAAATAAATAGAGCAGTGTTTAGTGACTATGAACTGACTAAAAAATGTTAAGAGCGTACACTCTAGCAGAGAAGCACAAGAACGGGTCAAAAACACGGTGAAGGAACAGCACTTGCTACAACAGGATCATAATGTATGGGAAGTAATGACAGGAGATGCAAGACCCAAACCATCAGTGTGCATAACACCCCAGAGGACCTCCCCAAAACAGTGACAAACTGAGCAGTTCTAACAAAGAGGAAATGCCCCAGAAAATGAAATAACTCATAGAAGTAGAAAAAAAGATAATCTCTTCATTATCTACATTGCTTTCCCAAAAAAGTCAAGAAATAACCAACTAAAAAATATTTTAAAATACCCCACCCTAAGTCAATTTAGTACCTAATATTTTTACCTATTTAAAGAAAACCAGAAAAATTTAAAGGAATAAAAGAAGATTCAGATAAATGAAGAGACAATCCAACATGGTAAAGATCTCAATACATACCTGTTGTGGAACAATCTTTTTGTATACTGTGAAGATGTATCTTTGCCAACGCACCTTCTGATTGGTTTAATAAAGAGCTGAATGGTCAATAGCTAGGCAGGAAGAGACTAGCCAGGACTTCCAGACAGAGAGAAAAGAAGAGAAGATGAATCCAGGCAGAAGACAGATGCCAGAAGACATGGAGAGGAAACAGGAGGTGAAAGATGAGGCAAAACATAAATTAACATAAATGGGTTAATTTAAGTTATAGAAGCTTGCTAAGAACAAGCCTAAGCTATACGCCAAGTTTCATAATTAGTAAGTCTCCATGTCATTTTTGGAGGGCTGGTGGCCCAAAGAAAATTCCATCTGACAGATCTAAATTAAACTGTGAACACACTGAAATTCCAATTAAGATACCAGTAGAATTTTAGAGTAGAAATAGGGAAGAACAGGGCTCCACAGATAAAGCTTTATAAATCTTAAATCTGTGAATGTGAAGCTGTAACATGGAGTAACAATAATAAACCCAGTTATAAGCCCATCACATACCACTAACTAAAATGCATGTCCTGAAAATAAAAAGATAAAATATAAAATATAAAATTATAAAAATATAAAACTGACAAGGAGGTAAACATTAATACAATCCTTTTATGGAAAAGTTTAATTATGTTACAAAGCTAAAACCTCAGAAAAATTAACACATTTGGTTACCACAAATTAACTTTTATGCATCAAAATATTGGCAAATAAAAAAAATGACAGACAGACAAACGCACACACAAATACACAACACACACACACACACAAACCTGGACTGACTTAATATATAGAGTCCTCAAAAATAGTAGAATAAACAAAAAAGAAGGCTAGAAGACAAGTGGGCTGTGATCAGTAAAAACACAAATCGTCAAGGAACATGAAATCATCAAGAGTTTCAAACGTAAAACAAGTTTGTGTGTCAAATTTTACATATTTTTGCACATTATTTACAAGATTACAGCAATAGCAAGCAGTAAGTGCTGAGGGTATGGTAAGCTAGCCACTTGAGCCACAGCATCACCTGGCAAACATTTCCTCAGGGAAATCCACCAATCAAAAGCTCTGAAAGATATCCCAAAAGATAACTTGCATGTGTCTGCTCCAGAGAACCATCACAAATAAAGACAGATCAGCATTATCTACCAGGAGAGACGGGAAGTAGGTAAGCTGCAGCACTCTAACTTGGGTTGAGCGGGAGCAAGAGGCCCAAGGGTGGGTGAATATATCCAAAGTACATAATATGCATGTGAAATGCACCACAGGCCCATTAGTTTGAATAATTAATATGTGACAATAAGAACATGAAAAGGGCTTATTTCTAGGGAACCTAAATTTTACTTTTAGAAATAAAGACTTGCAAAGATGTGTGAACATGATATTAAAAATTATCAAGTGTCCTGCACATACATTAGCACAGTATAATAGTAATTAACTTTCATTGAACATTAACTAGGTATGCTAGTAAATTGTTTATCTGAATTAATTTTTATAAATTTTACAATAATCCTCATAGATATACTTTTTTCCTTTTTATAGCTGAAACCAAGCCTTTAAGACAGCAAAAAAATGTGTCAATAATTATATAGCCAGCATATTACAAATGAGGGATTCCTGCTCAGTCAGTTTAATTCTATAGCCTGAATTGTTAACTTTAGACAGAGTATGAACAGGTAAGGGATAAAATCTGCACAGAGAGTTGCTAGATGACTCAGGCGGAGCTCTTTATATATTATTTTCCATCTTTAAAAATGACTCATTGCTGTGAGATTATGCTCTTGTACACTGTAAATATTTGTCACTGTAAATATTGGTTTAATAAACTGCTGACTGTCCAGAAGCTAGACGGACAAGAAGTATACATGGGGTGACCAGACAAGAAGAATTCTGTCTGGAAAGAGGAAGAACAGACACAGAGGAAGGAAGATGAGAATGCTGCTCTGAGAAAAGGTACCAAGCCACATGGCTAAACATAGGTAAGAACTATGGGTTAATCTAATTGAAAGAGCTAGTCAATAAAATGTCTGAGCCACAGGCTAAACAGTTTATAATTAATGTAGGTTCCTGTGTGTTTATTTGTGACTGAGTGGCTGCAAGACATGATGGGCTAAACAAAAAAAAAAAAAACACCTTCCAGCTAAAATTCATTTCTTTTTATTTGTGCATGTGTGTGTGTGTGTGTGTGTGAGAGAGAGAGAGACAGAGAGAGACAGAGACAGAGACAGAGACACAGAGAGAGAGAATATATGCCACTTGCATACTGGTTCCAACAGAGGTCAGAAGAAGACATTAGACTCCTAGAACTGGAGCTACAGGCAGTTGTGCACTACCCAGTGTGGGTTCCAGAACCTTGGTCTCAGGTCCTCTGGAATACCAGCAAGTGCTCTTAACCACTGAGCCATCTGACCAGCCCTATTACTTTATATTTTTGTCTTAAGAAAACTAAAACAAAACAAAACAAAATAACCTAAATCACCAAAATCAGAGTAACTCTCTTATCAAAAAAAAAAAAAAAATGAGTATGATATCAGGTATTAAATTCTATGAGCTAATTTACTAAAATCTATAAAATAACAGTTATTTTGACATGGTAAACGTATAAAAGCATTTCAATATTTTTTAACCTATTTGTATTTTCTTAAAATAAATACTTAATAGTTACATAACTTAAAATAATACAGATGATTTAGGAAGTATTATTACCTATTATTCAAATAGGTCCAGACTCAAGAGAACTTTTGTAAGTAGGATGGTATTACTACGAGAGCATGGGAGTTGCTTGGTACAGCTAACAGCAGAGACAAAGCAATCTAAATGAACCAGAGCCCTGTTTCTACTTTTCTTTGAATAAAAAGCAGCATTTGGGACTGTGGGAAAGGTCTACTCGCTGTGGTCTCTATCAGCTCTGGAAACAGCTTCATCTATTGGTTCCAATAAACAATCTATTTAGTGTGCTGGCCTTGGGAAATATAACTTTTCAGCACAGATGTTCATCAGGAAAAGTCCTGCTTTTTATTGACCTATATTCAGTCTAAACTCAGTTGAGTCACTACAGCCTCTTATGATCCTAATCCAAATAAAATTTCCTCACCCTGGTGTGGTCCCTGCAACAAATTGCAAAAACATTATTGTAAATAGCTCAGCTGGCAGGGGGATCAAGGGAGGCCTATTACTCTTTTATAAACTCAGTTTTACTTTCTCTCCTCCTTTCTCTCTCTCTCCCTCCCTCCTCCTCCTCCTCCCTCTCCCCCCTCTTTACAAATGGTATTCATATCAGGAAAGTTCTGGCCCATGTCTTGGTAGAAGTACCACGAACTCAGGTTATAGCCAGTCGGTCTGTCCTCCTACAAAGGAGATCTGAGTCTGAGTAATATATGGCCCTTCCTTGGTGTATATAGCTACAGACAGATAAAAAACAGAAAAGACCCATTATATAATGTGACTGCTAGCTCTCAAAAATTCCTGCCTCAGCTGCTATTAACTAGAAATAAATTGTCTAAGATATTAAAAGTCCAAGAGAAATCAATTTACATATATCAGAGATCTCCTTAACTACTCCTGCTGACTCCAGGCTGTATGGATTCAGTAATAAACTACAGAGGAAAGTACAGGGTCAGTGAGATGAGAGAGTTAGGGTCACTAAAGGGTGCTACTTCTATAGATGAAATAAGCAGAAGGAAATGGCTTTAATTCAATTAGTCACATGGGATAAATAAAATCATATGAGGGAAATTTACAACCACAGGTCTCTTCCATCTGTGGCTGTAGGTGAGAAGGTAGCCCCCTTTCCTTGAAACATCTTGCTTTGCATGCCTCTCTTGTGTGGTCTAGGTTCTGCCCAGCTGCACTTCCTGTGGCCAGCTGCCTTACCCACTAGCTCTGGTTCTCAATAAGCAGCTCTCCCCAGCACTAGCCAGACTAGCAAGTCTGGGGCAGAGTTTGATGCCTGGGCCCTGCCTCTATTAGGTTTCTAAGGTATGTCCTGATCACCTGCACCCAGTGTTATATACCAAACATTGAGGTCTAGGTCAGGGTCATGTCCTGAACCCAGGAAATCTGATTCCCTAGCACAGTGGCAAGGCATTACCATTTTAACTAGCATGCCATCAGTGCTCTTTATCCTGTGATACTTGGGAGCCAGTGCATCCATGCACAATGAAGAATAATTAAGATATTAAATGATTACTACCTGCTTAGGAGTCCAGACTCAGGTTTTACATATTAAATCCTGCTGTTTCTGGAATGCCAGCTCAGATATACAACCACATAAGCCACATAAAAGAAAAAGCAGTACAATAGCCAGAATAAAGAAAAGGTGCAGCAAAATAATCTGACCTTAAATTAGTCACCCTTTATTTGTTACTAATGAAATATCCTTTGGATAAACTTTTAAAAATGAAGTAGATTACTCAAAGCAGCTCCTTAAGCATTTAGAAGAAAAACTGCACGCCATTCCCTGACTTGCCAGGTAGTGGGCACTCACTTCCTGCACCTTTCCAGCAGGCTCCTGAGTGGTTCCTGCATCTGCAGTGGGGAGCAACCTGAACCTCCGCCTGTGACACAGCCCTTTCTTCTTCCCCCTCCTGGACCTCTGTTTTCTTGCACAAGTATTAGAGGCCTTTTGTAAGAAGTAGAAGAAACGGTTTTAAGGAACTCTTCCTTAGGCTCTCTGCTCTATTTGCTCTACCAACACCTGTTCTTCCCCTGTGACCACATTAATACCTCCATTTGAAGATCCCTAGTTCTTCCAGAATAAAACTCCACTGGAACCCTGTCCTTTGAAGCAACTTGCCCAAAGAATTTGCCAAACTCAAACTTATCTTTTCTTCATATCTCTTTCTTTTTTTCTGTTTTTAAGAAAGGGTCTTACTATAGAGCCCTGGCTGACCTTGAACTCAGAGCTCAGCCTCAGCCTCCCAAGTACTGAGATTAAAGGTGCAGTTGGGTGTCCATAAAAACTTATTTGAGGATACAGAAGACCATGGATCAACAGGACTGTAAACCATGTCACATTAGTCCATTTCTAGTGAAACGTATTCTAGACGACACTAAAGCCTTACAGACTGAACAAACATACATGAATATCACAAGAACCTTAAACTAGGACTTGATGACATGTGGCAGTCAGCACTTCCTAACCATAAGTAAGACAGGACCCATGTCAACTCACCAGAAGGAAAAGGGAAGAGAGACAGACTGAAAGAAATGAACAAAGCCTCACAAACACTAACCCAAAGAATGTAACAGACTTCACTGAGCATGGCTGGTGCTAATGTGACGCTCTTCTCTGTAGTTAGCCAGACAGGAAGAAGGGCTACTTTGCTCAGGTCACAGTGACAGAATCCTGGGCATAGCACTTTGGGGCACAAGAGCTGCTCTGTTCAGTTTTAACTCAGTTTTGTGGCCAAAATGGCAGGGTAGTTTTCATGATGGCAGTAATGTTTCAGGAGCCAGATGCAGCTTGATTACATCCTAAAGCCAGTGAGTAAGCAGAGAGGATTCCAGCTAGAACAGGGCCAGCCTGTAAGCCATATAGCCCACCCACAGCAACCCCCTTCCTTCAGTGAGGCCCACCTCCTAAAGGTCCCATAACCTCCCAAGTAGTACCATTGGCTGGAGACAAAGGATCGAAATAAATGAGCTTATGGGAATCGTTTCACATCTAAACTGTAACATTCCTTGCCCCATAGGCTCATGGCCATCTCATAATACAAAATGTTCTCAGTCCAACTTCGAAGGTCCAAAACTGGGAATGAGAACCTTACTGTAGCACAATCCACAGCAGCTGAGTTACATCAGCCTAGGTATCCATCAGTGGAAAAGCAGACTAAGAGAATGTGCTAAGTATACACACAGTTGAGTCTTATTCAGTTATAAAGAAGAATAAAATCTTGTCTGTAGAAAAATGGATGATTGAAAAATAGAGATTGTGCTAACTGAAATAAGCCAGACGAAAGAAGACAAATGTCACATTTTCTCTCATGAGAGATATAGATACAAAATAAATTGGAACACTGAAGAAGAGCTATTGAGGGAAAGAAAAGGAAACAGTGGGAGGGTACAGGTGAGGTAAAAGGTGCAGGGACACAGTCTGAGTTCACAAGATCCTGGTTTTGTACAGCAAAGGTGCGCTTCCAGCTTGAAGCTTATTTTTGTCTTGGCCTTCAGATTTAGTGGCAACTAAGACATTTAAAACAGAAAGAAATCACAAAGTGACCATCTTTCTCTAAGGAACCTTCTAGAACTTGTTACCACTGTGGTTTAATAGTGCAACTCTTCAACAGAGTAAGTGCCCACATGACAACACTCCCAGTACCTCCCCTACTTGACACCCAAGTCATATATCAATTTTCTAAATGTGCCTGGATACAGCAGGGTCCTCAGCTGCTGTTCACGCTTCTGCTGCTGCCTCCAGTCCCATCATCTCCTGCCTAGTGAACCCGCACTCACCTATACAATCTGCATGGACAAAATGACTCCCCTGGAAACTAACACATAGCCAGAAAGTGCTTAAACATCTACCGGTAACTATTTGCAAACTCACTTTTCAGCATGCCCCATTTGTAAGGAACATTGCTGGGTAGCCTTACTGTATTATGCAATTAAAATTCTGAAATGATGTACTTATTGTATTTCCTTCCTTACAGATATGTAGTCTATCTCAAAAAGGTGAAGAAAAACCACCTAAGACCTTGCTGGTGAGTAAACATCCAGCTAGGATCTCAAGACTGGAATCCTGTGCAGGCTTCCTGGAGAGGCCTGAAAGATCTGACTAGAAGTGAGATGGGCAGGTCAATCTCCCATGGTAGCATTAGATAAGCTGGGATCCGGCTGTGACTACAGCACACAGAAGCAGGCAGAGCCAGGGCAGAAGGTAATATGTAGACACAAACGCCTCTTGTGTAGGTTAGAAAAGTGCTATCTAGGGAGGAAAGTAGCTGGCAGCTCTGAGTGACAGGGACTGAAGTGGGGGGGGGGTAAAGGGAGACTAATGGGCAATTAGGAGCTGCAGCAAAAAAGAAAACAACAACAACAACAAAACCAAAACAGGGCTGGAGAGATGGCTCAGTAGTTAAGAGCACGGGCTGCTTTTCCAGAGGCTCATCGTTCAATCCCCAGCACCCATAAGGCAGCTCACAACCTTCTGAAACTCCAGTTCCAGGGGTTCTACTGTCCTTTTCTGGCCTGTAGATATCAGGCATGCATATGGCACACTGACATCCACACAGACAGAACTATACACATGAAATTAAAAATAAATCTCAAAAAGCAATGGCCTTGGATGCTCCCAACCTGAATTAGAATAGCGGGTGTAGAGGGAAAGCATATTTTAGAGGCGTTGTAATAGGTTCTTGTGGTTACACCCAGATGCCTGACTAGAGCTGAAAGAGACGGGCTCTCGGCTGAGGAGAGAACACTGCTACTATTCCTGACAGACAGGATGATAAGAGAAGTGAGAGCAATTAGCAGACCGGACATGACAAATGACACTGCACAAAGAAGACCCTGCTGTTGACAGGGGCCACTTCTGAGGCTGACCTCCTGAAGGTCTCTCTTCTTAGGTGACATGTGTATGGCTATAACTTATTGAAACTTGTTCTTACTATGTTAATAGCATGACATTCATACATCTTGCAAAAATCGCAAAACACAATGCTTTAGAGGCATGGTGAGCTCTTGCTCAGCTACAGTGAAGACATGTCTGCATGCAGAATTAGACCTGTTCTGTTAGTCACACCACAGAATTCTTGCTAGACTCTATCACATTCACTATGACCATTCAACACCCCACTCCACTTCCAGGAAAGAGAATTTTCTTTAAGTGGCTTTGGTCATTAAGGAAAGAAGTCTAGTTTACATCCTTTACCCTAATTTTTAGTGTCCGTACCTTTAGAGAGAAATGAAATCAGTCTGTCTGCCCTCTTCCACTATGCTGAGCCTCCATTTCTGTTCATCTGATGAGACTCTATTTGCCACTTTATGCTTTCAAAGAGCACCTGGTTTAACCTGATCATAGCTTGCCACACTGTCCCTTTGCTGTGTCCAAGAAGAACAGGGTGCAGAGTCACTAGGACACTCTTAAACAGCTGTCATAGAGCTGGGTCTAACTCTACCTATCAGATGACCCACAACTATGCTGTGCCTGGCTCACAGGGCTGTCCATACAATAAGCAATGCTATTATGGGCTCATACCCAGCTGGATCCAAGAAGACTGGATCTAATACTGGAAGGAGAAGAGGAAACACTCCCAGATATCCTTGGAGTAATCTAGTCTACAGCCCTGCACCCATGGGATAACCCTAGAGGAACAAAACAGGGGACAGAAGACAGAGTAGCTCAAGTCTCCATGGTCACTGAGGCTTAGTGGCACAGTGCAGCTTCCTGAACTCAGGTAGTGCATCTTAAAAGCACAGTTGCTGTAAACATTGCATAAGAAAATAGGCAGGATAAGCATCTACTTTAATTCACATGAGATCAATTTTGGCATAAAGGTTACAATATAAGACAATCTACAATTCCATGAAAGCAGATTTCAGCATGTCTGAGTGGGAATCCTAATTAGAGGAAATAAAAATCTCAAGTTTCAAAGTTTAAGGGAGATAATAAATATAGCTTAGCAGAAATACAGAACAGTCTCAGAAAACCAGGTACCTGTGAGTTTGATCTTGGACAGTCGAGCCAAAATGCTGGGCAGATCGTCAGCGTGAAGCTTCATCTCTTTCCACTGCTTTTCTTCCTTGCTCTCTTTGGCCATGTCGAGAGAATGCTCAGCTACGGAGGTGCTCTCCAGCTCCGTCAACTCCTCACTTGGCTTCTGGGACAAAGGCAGGCTGGGGGCTGAGAGAGATGGCAGCTCATCCACTTCTGCTCTAGCCCGCCCTGAAGACATGTGTTCAAGGAATGGAGAAGCTGCAGGCTCTGGCTTTGGTTTGACTCGCTGGCTAAGGCCCCTGTGCAGCTGTGTGACATACTAGACAGACAGACAAACAGCATGTGTTACTAAAAAAATGAGGATATCACCTGACAGCTTTCACTGCTTGGGAAGCTTACTACAATTTTAACTTTGCTAGCACAGCATGTACATGCAATATGTGCAAAATAGACACCAGCACTAAAAAACAGAGACAAAATTAATGTGTTGGCTATAGTTTTAAAGTTGTGGTTTAGAAAACTCTAGGGATCTAAGTTGTTGGCAAAGAAGACACATGGGTTATCCAGTGACCTTCCCAAAGACTGGTCCTTTCGAATCTAACTATAACAAAACAGTCTAGAGATAGCCCAGGTCAGCTGAGCCACCTGAGCTCTTAGGCACTTCAGAAGGGGACTTCACTGAAAGGCTAACAGACCACTTAAGCTGCAGACATGTGGGATAAGGAAGGAACTCCAACACCAAGGGGCAAAAGCTAGGAATTACTAGTAAAATTATAAGGACCCTTATTTTTTATATGAATATATGTTTCAGTTAATCTTTGAAACAGTATTTAAAGATAGGTCATTATTTATAATTTTTTTATTCATAGATGAGGACACTAAACTTCTAAAATTGACAAAACTAATACAGTGAATTTTAGTAAAATTTTGCGTTGATTAAATTTTAAGTTAAAGAGGGCGTTTTAAATGAAAGGGTGAGGTGTTTCTAAACAGAGCACTAGACTGATTGGCTATTCTGTCCTAGCAGCGCTATGAGTTTCCAGCTGTATTCCTTCTCTATGACCTTTCCTAGAAGATCGAGTCATCATGTTGCACAGTCTACTGATATATCAATATAGATACAGGTCTGTAAGAGAACTAGAGAACCCGGGCCACTGTAAAAGCACTGGAAAATTACAACATCTTTATTTTAGTCTACTCAGAAGTAATATATGCCTGTGTTTACATGTAGTGAGGGTGAGGATACAAACACAAGTCATAGATCCATCCTCAGTGACTCACCTCAGGAGCCATTCCCCCGCTCCCGCCCGAAACAGGGTTTCTCTGTAGTCTGGAGCCTGTCCTGGAACTCTGGAACTCACTCTGTAGACCAGACTGGCCTTAATTCACAGAGATCTGCCTGCCTCTCCCTGTATCCCCCACTCCCCTAACCCCCACCCTCCCCCCAACCAACACCTCCCCATGCCAAGTGCTGGGATTAAAGGTGTGTGCCACACTGCCCAGCTACCTTTAAAAAAAAATATTTATTTATCATGTATACAGGGTTCTATAGACATGCTTGCCTACAAGTCAGAAGAGGGCATGAGATCTCATTATAGATGGTTCTAAGCCACCATGAAGTTGCTGGGAATTGAACTCAGGAGCTCTGAAGAGCAGCCAGTGCTCTTCACCTCTTCAGGGTGGCAAAGCGAGTATGATACTCACTGAGCCATTCTCCAGTTCCCAGAAGTACATTTAAAGACTTTTCAAATGTACCAATGGGCTAACAAAATAAGAGGATCACTGTTAAATAACTACTTCTGTTTTACTGACATGTTTATAGAACTTCAAAGAATGTATAAAAGATGCATCATACAAGTTCAGCTTTTCCTAATTTTAGCCTTGTTGAAATATACCATAAGTTTTCAATCTTTCTCCAAACTTAATCAATAAATTCAAGATTATATATTTAACCTCAAATGCCAGAATTATTCTGGTTTCAGTTAAGAATAATCAAAACAAGAGATTAAAGTTTTGGATAAACTTAACAGAACACTAAATAAAAAAAAAAAAAGCCCCTTTCAAGCAGTACTTCCTAAAACTTTTCCTCTAATAGGAATCTCTGCAATTCCCTTACCCAGAGAAAAGCAGAGGCAGAAGCAAGTGAAGGAAGGCTTCTACTTACCATGCGCTTGAGGAGGCTTAAGTGCTGGACCATGACCCACTGATTATTGACATTCCTGAACAGATGCGTGAGCCTGTGTGGCAATTCCTGGATAGCTCTTCTCTCTAGATACCAGACACATCCTCCCATGGAGCCTGTGACAGGGAGATGAGTGAAGAGGTATGTTGAAAAGGCACCACTCACTCAATAGCACCTACATCAAAGCCAAGCAAATGCTGCTGTGTGGGGCTGGTCTCCTACCACCTCTGATTCCAACCTGGGAATAAGTGCCACTCATCAGAACTAGGCTTAGGTCAGGGACAAGAAATGTCACTTTTACAGCATTGTGCTTACAAGAATTCAGGAGACTACCACGATGGAGATGTTTCTAAGAGAAAAACACAACACAATGAGTTCACTTTTTATAAAGTAGAAAAGGTAGTGCCCATCTTTTCTCACTAAAGGCTGATAAGCTGAAGTGAAGGTTTGCATTTCCTTTGCATAGCTAAAATAATTACAAGGAAGGAAAAATGACTTTCAGTAAAATGACTGTCGATCCAGTTAGGAATAAGCTGCTTCTGCTGCACCCAAATTTGAATTTTAATCACTTTATTAAACCTGTCAAATCAACAAACTTAGAGCTTGTCCCAGGCATCATGTCACATGTCCAGCATGTGACAACATATACTCTGCAGTCATCCCTTGCTTACCCAGGGGATGTTTTCTAAAGTGTCTTATCTCATGGCTTCCACAACCTAAAGTTTCTCTAGGCTCTGACTTCTGCTTTCTTGTTTTCTAGTGTGCTTCAGTTTTCTATGTGTTATCTAGTCATTGCCACTGCATTTAAGTATTCCCTCCTAGAGGAAGGCTTACAGTACTCAAGAAGCTAACAAACCTACAGGGTTCTAGAAGCTTACAATGTTTTCAGATTGAGAAGAGCTCCTCCCTGGGGTTAAACATGCAGTGAAACAGTTGCAAGGTAAGACATGCAGGTCACACCTGCCCCTCTCTTCCTGTTCCTACTGAAAGGCTCCTGTGAGCTTACACTGGAGCAGAGTAATAGCGGTTAGAGTGCAGACAGTCATCTCCTTTTTTTCCAACCCATGTTGCACAGATTGTACACTTTAAGCCTCCTCAAACAGCACCACCTCTAAGAATCAAATGTTCAAATATCTGTGCCTATTTTCAAACTGCCACACCCAGCATATATTACAAATGCAAACCTACATCTCTACTTTATCACAGCAATATTGCCTCATGACCTTCCAACTAAGCACACTAAACACAACTGGATCAATTTTATCTACACTGTTTCCTTGTATGCAATCAACTTTCTACCTATCAAATTTTCACTATCTTTCACTATTCTATCATGTTATATTTTGTTTTATGACACTCTTATTATTTTCTAATTTTTTATTTAGTCTTCTGTCACATATTACATCCCGACCACAGTCTCACTTCTCTTTCTCCTAGTCTCTACCCTCCATCTCCTATCTCCCCCAGATCCACTCCCCACTGTTCCCCTTCAGAAAAGAGTGGGCCTCCCAGGGATATCAACCAAACATAGCATAATAAGTTGGTTACATTAAGACTACGCACATTCCCTCATATAAGGTTGGAGGACACAACCCAGAAGGAGGAAAAGAGTCCCAAGAGTAGGCAAAAGGTCAGAGACAGCCCCCAGGCCCACTGCTTGAAGTTCCAGAAGAACACCAAATTACACAACCATAAAATACATGCAAAGGACCTAGGCCAGACTTATATAGACTCCCTGACTGTCCTTTCAGTCTCTGTGAGCCCCTATGGGCCTGCATTAGTTGATTCTGTGGCCGTGTTTTTGTGGTACCCTTGACTCTCTAGTTCTTATAACCCTTGCTCCTCTTCTTCCATGGCATTCCTCAAGCTCTGCCTACTGTTTGGCTGTGGGTCACTGCATCTGATGACAGCACTTTTTAAAAAATGATTGTATTAACTTTTATGTGCATTGTGTTTTCCCTGAATATTTGTGTGACAGTGTCAGATTCCCTGGAGTAGAGCTGTGAGCTGTCATGTGGGTGCTGAGAATTGATCCCAGGAATCTGGAAGAACAGCCAGTGCTTTTAACTGCTAAACCATCTCTTCAGCCCCATGATAGCAGTTCCTAATGCAAACTGTTCCCACCTGCTACAGAATGCAGTTCTCTGAACAAACAGCCTCCATTTTCATGACACCAGCTAAGCCCACTTACAGAAGCCGTTCAGGGTCCAACCTGCTAGCTGCTGAGATTCTCTCATAGAGGAAAGGTTGGGATGGGCTTGGACTCTCACCTATTTGCAATTCTGCCTTAACTGCATGTGGCTCCAGGGCTTAGGTGTGCCAGAGGAATAGGCTAGGAAAAGTTCACTGAAGGGCCTCCCATCTATGTGGCTATGGGGAAGCTATCATCCACACTGGTACAAATGTGCAAACCTAGCTGCTTTGAGATCCCCTACTCCTGTCAGTAACTCTTCACCCTCCCCTTCCTATGAGCAAATCAATAAGTACATTGGTTCCCTAGGATGAACTTTGGTAGAATTATAATTTTTTTTTTATTAGGACCTTATGATGAGGGAGTAGGAATTGTTTCTGTCTCCCCAAGAAAAGAATTTTCAAAACATCCTCATCATGGAGTTTAGTTCCTGGATGGCAGTCTCTCCTTCAGTGACCTCTGCTAGCACAGCCAGTGGACACTTGCCAGATCATAAAGGGAAGTGATGTTTGGTGACTGACAAGCCCTGGAGACACAAGGCCATTATCTTAAAGTAGAGATGAGCCTATTGAAACCGAAATCATACCCTCAAACCACAGTTATGAGATGCTCCCTTTCAAATGGATGGATGGATATGTGTTTGCTTTGGAACAACTTTGGAAATTCTTTCAAGATTAGTTAGGCCAAGCTGAAAATTTACATAATGGTAGTAACAATCACTGGGGGGTGGGGTGGGGAGGCACAGCTTGGAAATTATATTTGTAAATGATGACAAACTTGGTTTAGTCAGTGAGTCACATGTTCACAAACAAATACCTTAAAAAAATGAAAAATATTTCAGGCCTGAGTAAGCACAAGTATACTTTAAGATATCCAAGGATTACAACAAATACATTAAAGATCTGGAGAGATGACCTTACCCCACACTTCACTATTAACACTAGACTGTATCTGTGGGGCTTTTTAAATGAGCAAAGGAGACAAACAGCTTCAAAGTTCCTGGAGCTTATTTAATGGAAAGAAAAAAATTGAAAACCTGATGGCAGTGTCTCCTTCAGTTACCTCTGCTACCACAGCTACTAGACACTTGCCAGATAATAAAATGAAATGGCATTTGGTGATTGGCAAGACCA
This sequence comes from Sigmodon hispidus, assembly GCA_004025045.1. NCBI lineage: Eukaryota > Metazoa > Chordata > Mammalia > Rodentia > Cricetidae > Sigmodon > Sigmodon hispidus. The sequence goes on from PVIH01000743.1 coordinate 140,175, forward strand.
TGTAGCCTTCCTGAACTGTGAGAATAAGCCCTGCCTCTAGAAATACAAGGCCATTATCTTAAAGTAGAGGTAAGCCAATAAGTAAACTCAGAAGTAACTGCTAGGTATCTAACAACCCTACCTAATGATCTTTCTCTGTCAACTTTCCCATCAAACTTCTGAGTGGGATCTTTCATAGATCAATTTTAGGAACTAAGCTATTAGTTCCTTTTATTCCACCACTCCAGAGACCAATCTTGGGATAAGAGGGTCATATGCAACCTATCTCCTATCTTATGGGACTTGGAAATCAAAATAGAATTGTCCTATAAGGTGCTGAAATACAGAACAGAAAGGTAGAAAGAAAGGCTTCTCTGGAGAACATCTACAGGAGAAGCTTCCAGACAGACAAAGGTCAAGCACTAAGAAGAGGTGAGCCCTCTGAAAATGAATACCAAGAGTCAGGATCAAGGAACACTCATAGGGGGAATTACAAAACATATCAAAGAAGTGACTCAGAAAAGAATCACCATCATCATCATCAAAGGCAGCAAATAATAATAATAACCAACAAAATAGCCCCACAAACTTTTCAGCATGGAAAATAGCATACTAAAATTTAGTATAGAGAAACAGAGGTATCCAAGGAGTCACCATTACTTTTTTCCCATTTTCAACAATTACCAAATACTGACCAACCTTGCCTCTTCTACCCTGCCTTCCACTCAGTGCCATATTTTATTAGCCAGAGGGACCTTTGAGGTCATCTCTCTCAGTTACCTCATTTATAGCCAAGTAAATGTTTCGTTACAGAAAAGTCAAATAATCTTCCCTGAGATCACACAAACTCACAGGAGAAAAGAATATCCTGGAACCACTGTGACCAACACTTAACCAGACACTGTGGGCAGTTTGTAAGCAACAGCGAGGCCTACAAAAAACTTCTGGGATGTAAGAAGGTAGTTCTTGACTTCTACTTTCTTGTAACTACCCATCATCGACATATACTAGCAACAAAACCAATCTCCTCTTAATATTTCAATCTGAATAATCTCATTCATTCACAAATGACTAGGTATCATCAATATACATAGGAACTATTCTGAGTATGAGAGATATAGCAGTGAACTAGAGAGACAGGCAATCTTTTTCTAATTAGGAGAAACATACTAAATTGTTGTACATCTGTACCGCATATGTGAGAGATTACAGCATATGCTAACCATGACAAATTAATGTGATATGAGAAAGAAGGATAAAGTCTATTTTAGGCAGCGTGAAGAGGTTGGCCTCTCTGAAAGACATGTTCAAGAATGTGTGCAAAATAAAACACTTGTAAAAAGTCCTTTTAATATGATGGTATGAAGCTAAGTCTCAATGGGATTCAGTCTGCAAGAATCATTATCATAGTTAGCACTGTAACACTTCAAGCTTAATGGGGGCAGGTGCACCTCAGTCGTTACAAGGCAATGGCTAAGAACCGCATCTCTCAAATACCCGAGGCTTGTGGAGCCCCCGGTTTACCCTGCCGTCCAGCTTGCACTGTCTAAAACCCTAAGGAAGCACGAGACGCCAAACTTTACGGACCACCGTCCTACGGTGCAAAACTGGTCCACATCTCAGTGGCCTCGTCCCTTCAGGTTACCCCCAAAGGTCACCTCCTTGCCAGGTGACAAGCCAAGGGCTTCCAAGGTTGCAGCCATAAGAATCCACGGTCTCGTGCGTGGCACATAGAAAAATATCCTCCCACGATCATGGCCGGTCGCGTACAATACCTGTAAGAAGGCGCGAGGAAAGGGTGTGCGGGGACGCGGCCATAACGCACCGGTGCAGCTGTCCCCGGGAACCCCGCATCCTCTCACCTCACCGGCTCCTGGGCGCCGCCATCTTGCTAGCCCGCCCCATGACTGAGGCGGGACTTCCTCTCCGTCACTTCCGGTTCCCAGCGCCCACTGAAAGGTAAGCTGCAGGAGTTTGTGGAAGTCCGGAGATTGTTCTGTCACTTTATCCTCAGGTGCTCCAGGTCAAACTGGATAAACGCGATGCTCCCAGGGGCTGAATCGCCCCAGCGTGCGGGAGGAAGAGCGCGTCGTGACGGGGTTAGGACTGCAGAGTTGATCCCAACGGGGCAGTCCTCTTAGCTTCAGAGAATTGAAGCCTCCTGCACTGTCATCCAGGCTAATAATGCAACCTCTGGCGTCTCTTGTTGGGGTTTGGTCAGGAAAAGAACGAGGAAGAAAGGGACTTCTTAAAAGAAAAGCGAAACCTGTCTTACAAGGGCAGTTTGTGCCTGCTTTCGGCGATGAGGTGAGAGATCCCTGTGGTTCACTTCTGGTGCTAGGCAAGGGGCACTGAGACAGGAGACTGGCCCATTGTGTAGGAGCATGCATTGTACCTCTGAAGGAAGAGGTGGTCGTTGTGAGAGCCAGCCTAATAGGGATAAGGAAGAAAGCGTCACAGAATGGGGGTAACATTTCTATGAGATTAGCTTTATGAAGAAAAGCTTTGAAGAACCGACTTGCTGCTCAGTGGAAGTAACTGCGATTTTACCAGTTTGCAAGGAAGACAGAGCAGAGAATGGGATTGATTCTCTGTGGCCAATCATAGTTCATCACTATGGCCCCATCAAATTAATGTTAAACTAAGGAAGAAAAGAATGGATTCCTGGAAAGTAACTGCAAAGTCAGTAACAGCTTTGCTCATCCCACTGTTTTGCAAGCATTTGAACATGCCCTGTTTTGTGAAATATGAAGTGCAAGCCTTAAATACAAAAATAAAATACACAATTTGAGGTCATATTCATACCAACACCGTTTGCTTATTCTTAGATGAATCAGGACTTCTGCTTTGCAGCAGTCTTGGCTAATTAGACCTAGACTAGTTCCCTTCAATGACATTGAAGGCTCTGCCTTTTAATTATCATAAATTAGTAAGGCTTTTACAAACTAGGCCTCAAATGCCTAGTTAGTTGATTATGATATGGAACCCAAGGGCTAGAGAGATTGAATGATTAATATACAGCAATGTTTTGTTTCTCTCTCTCTCTTTCAAGCACTCTCCATATATATACATATATATGTGTGTGTGTATATACATATTTAGTATATATACATATATATATTAAAATTCATGTTATAAAACCAAAAAGTGGTAGAACTGCATAGTCCCTAACATGGGATATAAACAAAATCAAGCAATATCAGGAGTTGGCAAGCTTTTAAAGAAATTGAATCCTGATACTTTGCTTATGGGAATATAAAATATATTGTAGCCACTTTGGAAAACAGTTGAGTTGTTCCTCAATAAGTTAAACACAGTACTACTTTGTATTAGGACAGGCCCACAGGGCCAAGGAAATTGGCTCAAACCAGTTGCTAAGGCATGCATATAATGTACTTTCTTATGAGCCAACCTGGAGTCTGCCTGGCAACAGCCACTGTTCAACATTCCTGATTTCTCCGAATCTGCTTAGCAACAATGAATGGAATTGGAATCTACCTAGCAACAGATGCTGTCAGTGCTTCCTATCATAACTAGCCAATGAGGGACAACCCTGCAATATCACTGGATTTTAACATAACTTGGATGCTGAGAGGAGGGTATATAAGGCTCTCCTTATTGTTGAATAAGTGAGTAAGTCCTTTTCAACTGACTCCTGAGGTCTGTGTCACTGACTTCGCACCTTCTCACTCTCTCCCTGAAGGGAACTGTTAGGACCCAACAACACTACCTCATGACCCAGCTGTCTTTCCCAGGTATATGCCCAAGATAAATGACAAGATTTTTTTCACTCATAATATAATATCCCAAAGTGGATATAACTTAAGTGCTCATCACCTGATTATACATATGCTGTGGTATATCCGCATAGTGTTCCTATTTGCCATAAAATGAAAATAAAGTACAACTACATACTATAACCAATAAAACAATGCTAAGTTGGAGAAGTCAATCACAAAACACCACATACTGGATAGTAGCCATGTGTATGAAAATTCCAGAATGCTTAAATGTTAAAGAGAAAAAGGTAAGTAATTACCTAGTGCTAATGGAAGGGGTAGGGAGAAAAGAAGAGAGATTGTGTATAGGTACAGGGCTCATTTGAATAGAGGAAGATAATATCTCTCAGTCAATTGTGGTGGTAGTTATACAACTCTTGATATACTTAAAACAATAGTGTAGACAATCTTTTATTAAGATAATTGGCATTATTTTCATAGAAATATACTAAAGACTGTCCAACTCCATCAGTTTTCATTGTTCTTCTCACTAATACTTGTGTTTCTGAGCCTTTGCTTCGTGTCCCCTGGCAGAAGTGTGTCTGTCTTCTGCAAAGAAGACTTACTTACAATAGGGATAAGTAAAGAACAAGCATATTAATGGACATGAATGGGAGTGGTTCCTTTGTATTTCTGGTACTAAGGGTTTAACTAAGGCAAGCTTTCCTAAGCTTTACCTCTAGCCCTACACTGATTCTTTGAGGGAAAAAAAAAACTGCAAGAGAGCTCAGCTACTGCTAGGGAGTGACATCTTGTGCTTCTGGGAAGTACAGACAAATGGGAAGCAGGAGGAAGAGCAACTAGTACCTCTTCCCTGTGCCACTCTTACCACATCATGGCCCTCACAGGCAGAGCTAGGCTGGGCACCTGCAGCACTGCAGTCGACTTGTCCCCAGCTCTAGACATAGTACACACGGTACACTGTAGACTATTGATGGGAATTCTTAGGGCAGATGTTCTGCTCTTAAGTAATTGAAACTCTAGCCTCCTCTGAATGTCAATGACTGCCCAGCTCAGCTTTTCAGAGTTCTTTGTTGTTCCTCAAAAAATTGATCACATCAGGGTAAGATCATCCTCTGAGGTTATTCCAGACAGATGCCTAAGTTGAAGTCTTCCAGTACATTTTATTTCTTAGCTTTCCAGAGCTCAACTCTGTATGTGAGTTTTAAGATACTGGCATGAATATATACTAAGTTCTTTCCATCATCTTTGTAATACACTGACCTTCATTCTGTTGAGGTAAGCAAAATTCCCAAAGCCAGAGAAGAATCACCATTGTTTTAAGATGACATAATTTTATTCATCCTGTCACTCAATTTTCTGGAGTTTTCAGCAGTAGGATTGAGATTGAAAATTCCTGAAGCTAAGACAGCCATCTTGAAACTCTACCATAACAAACCTGATACTAAATAAACTTCAGTGTCTAGCATCCTGGGTGATATATTCGGTGATTGGCCTAGCAGGCTGAACAATCAGCATCAGAGCTTGCTGAAGATACGTGAGGTTGAGACAACTGGGATTGCGGCAGCACTCCAAAAAAGATGCCATGCTTAGGAAAAATAAAACAAATTCAAATACAACGAGTTTTTAAAGATTTGTTGTTTGTTTTTGTTTTTTTGAGACATAGTCTCCCTATGTAGCCCAGGGCTGACTTTAAACTAGTGCTTCTCCTGCCTAATCTTTTTTAGCACTATGATTACAGGCATGAACCACAAGGTTGTGGTGGTAGCTCTTTCTAATATAAAATAAATCTGTAATACTTTAACACTAAAAATAAAAGGTCATTTTGTACAGATTTGTTTCTTGTTTTGTTTCTTGCTGCTTATTGTGCACCCATCTCCTTTGATGACTGTAAACATCTGGTTTACCATATCAAGAAGGCCTTCTCCTCCTTGCTTGGTTCTTCTCAGCATCTTGGAGCCTAGTGAAATAGTGAAATATTCTCAGCATAGAAAACAAATCCTGTGTTTGAGAAAATCATAACCTCAAGAACATCAAGGAATTTTTTTTTAAGCTGTGAGAAATTCTGAGGAAATGGTTATGTATTATGGTAAATGAACTGTCAGTATTAAATACTATACAAGTCCAAAATACTAGGAAATGTGCAGAAGGCAAACCAGCAAGCCAAATCCCAAGGAAGTGACTTGTAAGACAGTAAACTTTAATAAACAACTAGGAATATGTGGACTTCCTTATATCTTTTCTGGAACCAGCTACTACTTCTCATCCATGATCCTTTTTTCTCTGCATTTGCACCTTTATCCCAACAGCCAACAAAAATTTTATTTTTTAAATTTGTGTGTGTGTGTGTGTGTGTGTGTGTGTGTGTGTGTGTACTCATACATGCCACGGCATACATGTGAAGATGAGAATACAACTTTCAGGAGTTGGTCCTCTCCTACCATGAGTTCATTCCAGGAGTTGAATTCAGGTTGTCAGGCTTGTAGGACAAGCATTTTACCAACCAAGTCATCTCACCATACCGAAAGTCTGTTTGTCCTGACAATACATTGCACATTTGCAAACAGCCTCTTTTACCACCCACAGTGCTGCTACATAACACCTGTTCATGTCAATCTTGTTCCTGTTTCTCAAGATACATCGATTGGCATTTCAGATGTGTCACTCATTTTTCCAAATTCACATTCTAAAAGGCACCACAATTAAAATTTAAGCCTATCTAATACTAAGGCACATGTTTTCAATTATCCTACTGTGCTGTCATAGATTTTATGTATTACAGTGTCCACGATCTAATATTTTTTTCATTCAACTCTAGAATTTTTATTTTATGAAACCAGTGAAGTTATTGAAGTTCAATCTTTAAAAAATTGCTTGATTTTACACTTGCTGACTTGAGTTCAACTTTCTTTGGCTCAGTTTTGTATATGTATAGAAAAGGATATCAGGTCTACACCTTAAATTGCTTTATATTGTGAGTACTCGGTATTTGTTTTGCGCATGAGAAGAGACACACATACTACTAGGACCACTCGAGAGTGTATTCAGGAGAGTTGCCAGGCGAGCACAGGAACAGAGAAACAGAAGGGAGGAGAGACAGACTGTAATATGGTGTCTCCCTTTATGAGAGAGGGTGGGCACGGGTTTACATAGTCACACCTAAGGGTGTGCCCTCCATACTTGGGCACAGAGTCTTGCTGGAGCCATGTTGGCTTCACCATGTGGCCACTACATATCAAGAATTTCTGTTTCACCCAGCGCCATGTTGGGTTCACCAGGTGGAGGAGTGTCAGGAATCTTTACACTCAGTCCATATTTGGACCTTTGCAAGAATACAAGTTTCTGCCTAAGACTTTGTAAATTAGAAACTTTGATTGTGGACCTGGAAATTAAATTTTAAAAATTCTTGCAATTTTCTGAAAGTTATATAAACTTTATATAAAAATAACAGTCCATGTAACAGTTACTTTCCTGCTGCTATATTAAATTGCCATTACCAAAGGCAACTTTTACGCTTATAGTTCCAGAGGGATAGTATGGATCAGGTTCCAGAGGGATAATGGCATCATGGCAGGGAAGGTTTGGCATCAGGAGCAAGATGTTGAGAGCTCATCTCTACTGCATAGAGAGAACAAAAACAGAGTGACAAAGCAAGAAATGTGGTTGAGGCTGTAAACCCTCAAAACTGGCTCCATTTCTTCCAACAAGGCTCTGCCTCCTAAAGGTATCATAACTTCTCCAAAACAATACCATAGAAAGAGGTTTCTGGTCCAGACTAGCCCCACAGCTCAGACCTGCCTGCCACTGCTTATCTGGACCAACTGTCACAAAGTCCCAAAGAAACACACAGACATTTATATTAATTTCATGCTCTTTGGCCTATGGCTCATGTTACTAGATAGCTCTTTAATCTTAATTCAACCCATTTCCATTAATCTGTCCTGCCAAGTGCCCCGTGGATCACCTGTGTTACCTTACATGTTGATTGTTGAGCAGCTGGATGGTGTCTCTGTCTGATTCTACCCTCCTTCCCCTATCTGTGCTTCAATTTCTCTGCCTACTTCTAAGATGCCTGACATAGATCAAAACAGTCCTTTATTCACAGCATAAAGACATCCCACATCATATATAGGGATCAAATATTCAAATGCATGAGCCTGTAAGGAACATTCAGTTACCACATATGGCCCTTTGGCCCAAATGCTTGTAGCCATCCACAAAATGTGTTTAGTCTAACTTTGAAAGTCTCCACAATCATGACAGTCTTAACACTGTTGAAAAGTCCCAAGCTCTTTTGAGTATCAAGGCAGTCTCTTAAGTGTGAGTTCAGTGGAATGAGGAGAAGAAGCAAATTACATATTTTTGACATACCATGAATGACATAGGCCCTACAGGGCAAACACCAAATCCATGTTCAGTTCATGTCCTGTATCTGGGGATATTCCAAGGGGCTTACATGGCTGTGCTCTTCCAGCTTTGCTCATAGTCTGGTTCCCTTCATTGTATGCATTGTATCTCGTGGCTCTGGCATCTCCAAAATGTTGATATCTCCACTGATATGGGATACCTTTCTGTAAGTTGTGAATATATATTGCTTCCTCTGGTTAGTAAGAAACTGTTCTTGCCTAGCGTAAGATAACTAACAGCCAGACAAGAAATCCAAGCAGAGAGGAGGGAGAAGAAATGCAGAGTTGAGGCAGATGCTGTGAGTTTCCCAGAAAAGCATGATGTGAAAGTACTGGTAAGCCACTGGCCATGTGGCAGGTAAAACAGATTAATAGAAATGGATTGAGTTAAGTTATAAGAGCTAGTTGGTGATGAACCTGAGCCTTAAGCCAAACAGTTTGTAATTAATATAAGCCCCTGAGTAATTATTTTATAAGTGACTACAGGGTCACAGGTGGGAGAGATTTGTCTGAACCCAAAAAACTTCTAACTACACTCCACTGCACCCCAATTTCCACCCTTAGAGCTTTACACAATAGTCTTCTCTGGTCTCAAAGGGACTCTGCCCTGCCACACATTGTCTAGACTTGGTGGCTATCTGAAAATTCTGAGAAAGAATTCATGAGCCCTTCAAAATTGTATGTTTCTTGTCATCAAAACCAGGTTCAGATGCCCACCTAGGATGGACCTTTACTTCCTTGGTCACATTAGCAGCAGCTTACGTTTGTGTGCCATTCTTTTGCAGAAGCAGGGAACCACTTAGGCTCTCTTCTACAAGTAGGAGGCTTAATGTGTTAGGTCTCACCCTGAATGCAGCTTTCCTATCTTTCAGCACAAACCAAGAGGCATCTCTTTAAGCTAATCTTAACAATTACAGCCTCTTTTCTAGTACACAACATAAAGTTGTCTTGGAATTTCCTCTGCCAAAAACAGAGAGAGAGAGAGAGAGATATCCATTACCTTTAAATTTAGCCTCAATCAGATTCTTAGAATGGGACAGGATGCAGCCAGATTCTTTGTCAAAATAGCACATGAATGACCACGAGCCCAGTTGCCAGTAGAGTCTTCTGTCTTCTCTGAAACATCATGAGTTGGGTGTCCACTATTGCATGACTCTTTGCACTAATATCTTCTAGTCTCCCGCTGCAGTGGCTTGTTAAGCTCTGATTAAAGCATTCAATAGCTTTCCTACTCCAAACTTTCTAATTTTTCCTTGTTCCTCAGATAACACGGTCACGTTTTTCATAGCAGCACCCCCACGACTCGTATCAGTTTCTCTGTTAATTACTTTCTTGTTTCTGTTATAAAATCTCAAGACCAGAAACAGCTTAAGGAAGAAAGCTAATTTTAGTTTGTCATTCCAAAAGGACAGAGAGTCCATCATGGTGGGGAAGCCATGACATAGTGTCAAGCACAGGAAGTTGAAAGAACTTAGCCACACACAGGAAGGAGAACAGGAAGTGAGGTAAAGCTATAAGCCTTCAAAGTCTACCCTCAGTGACACATTAAGGCTCTAACCTCCATCAAGGCTCTAACCTCCCACCACTAGCTGGAGACCAAGTGTTCAAATACAGGAGCCTGTGGGGCACATCTCTCATTCAAATGGCCACAGTGCAGGAAATGTGTCTGGATGGGGTGCACTGAAGGTGGTAATACTGGTGAGAGTGAAGGTAGCAACATGACTTGTTCTTATTCCATAGGGTTTGTCACATTCAGACATCGTGTTCCTTTTAATGACATTCAACCTCAATAACCATAAATTCAAGTTAACTACATTTTATAAAGTAACAAACTGAGAGTGTTTGGGAAATCATATGGTTCCATAAGCACCATAGACTGGGTGACTTAAAGCAGCAGAGGTATATTGTCTCCCCATTGTGTAGGTGAGAAATGCCTGTGGGACCATGTCCTTTAATTGCCTCGAAGGAGTAGCCTTCATTTTTATTTCAGTCATCTGGAAGTTCCTAGGCATTCTTTGACATGAAGCAACGAATTCCAGCCTCAGACCCCTCTTAAATGTAGTCATATTAGTATGGTATTCTCTATGTCTGTCCAATTTAGCTCCCTTTTGTTGTTTTGCGTTTTTCAAACAGTATAGTGATTTGAATGAGAAGCATTCCACATAGGCTCAAGCATCTGAGCACTTGGTCCCCAGTTTGAGGCACTTGTAGGATGGAGAACCTTGCTGGAAGAAATGCCAGTGGGGGCAGGCACTTCACTTCTGGCTTGCTCTCTTTTTTTGCTTCCTGCGTGTAGATGAAAACATCATCAGCTAGTTTCCTTGCTGAGGCTTCTCTGCCATGATAGACTCAATTCTTCCAGAACCATAAAGGAAAATAAACTCTTAAGTTCCTTTTGGTCATGGTGTTTTATAACAGCAACAGGAAAATGACTATCAAGAGTATCATTGTGTAGCACAGGCTGTTCCGGGATTGAGTCCTTCTGCCTCAGTCTCCCAAATGCTGGGAATTACAGTCATGCACCACCATGCCCAACTCTAAAGTTAACTTTTTGTAAAATATCATGTGCCATATTGATTTAGGCTCCATCGTAACAACTGCAATTTGATTATATCTAAAGGACCCTGTTTCCAATTAAGATCACATTAGAAATGAAACATGTCTGCTGGTAAGACGCACACCAGCCCAGAATTCTGCACAAAGGGTACTACAGAAAGTAAAGGGTAAAACAGTCTGAACTTGGATGTTAGAAATTTTCTCAGTAGCATGTGTCTGGGAGGGATGGATACAATATCTCCAGAAAAGGAGAAATGTAAATGTGGGGTGGGGTGGGGGATCAAGTATTAGGTAGAAATTTGTAGGAGAATAAAATTTTGGGTTGACCTCAGACATTTCCTTTCCAATAGTTACATACCAAATGACTCCCCAGGGTTTTGAGGGGGGGAGTTATGACCTAAGATCATTACACTCAGCAATTTGTCTTTCAGCAGGACAGGCAGGCATTCTCAGAAATGAAGGGCTTGCCAATGGGTCTACTAATTGAAAAACTATTTGAAGATAGTTTCTGGTGGCTCAGAGGGCTTGGGATTATTTAGAGCAGAAAACGTTTCAAAAATAAATTTGAAACCAACAAGAGTTGCCAACTTCTAATGTTGTAAGAATGTTTAAAGAAAATGAAACTATCATCTAACACTGTAGTCATTTTATAAAAGACAAATCATCTTAATGTCAAAAATTATTCAAAGGATATAACCTGATAGCTATTTACATTGGATAATTTAGTTTTATGAAAATATCTTTATTTAATATCTGCATGGCCCAGAAAAATAAAGAACTTTTTTCTAAAGATAAGATCTCATCCATGAATGGAGGTTTGAAATCCAGAAACTGACGGGAACATGGGACAGTAACTGAAAATAAGCACTGGCTAGCACACTGTGATTTATGCAACTGTAGGAAAAATAATATTCAAAACTAACTGTAATTGTTTCCATTTTCTAAGAAAAGTTTCAGTGGGAAAATAAATCTCTGAAAACGACTCCATTCCACAGACACAGGATAGTGGAGGTCGAGAGATGGCAACATCTTCCTTCATCCAACATCTGGGTTTCCACTTCATGCTTTTTAAATGATCATGAAAATATGTGTGGACAGACCCATGTTTAAAATAATTTGTACATTTAATTTGGACAATTAATTAATTCTTTCCAATTCTATGAAAGCATGCATCTGCATCTAAAACTGGGTTATGTTTATTTGGCTTGGATTTCTAATCATTTTTGAACATTAGGTATAGGTGAGATCACATCAAGAGAATGGTTCATCACTCTATGATTCATGGCATATACAGAGTGAGATTTACCTATGGGGCAGAAAAAAAGGCCAGTGAGCAAAAACCAAGAAGTTCCCCTTCTCCCAGCCTCAGTACAAGAGAGCCGAGAGCCAGCACAGTGGAACTGGAGTTGAGTGCCATGAGGCTAAGATGCTTTCCCTGGAGAAAGGCAGAGTGCCTGTAAGGGTACCTTAAAACTAATAAATGGGAACTGGAGGGATTCTTTTTCAGAGGACCTCAGTTTAATTCCCCAGCACCCAAGTCAAGTGCCTCTCTTAGTTTTACCTGTAACTCCAGTCCTGACATCCTCTTCGGGCACCTGAACATGTGTGATAGATACAAATAACTAAAACTAATAGAAATAAATCTTAACAAAGAAACAAAAAACTAAGGACCTGGGTGGACTTGGAAGATTTGCCATGAAGCATTGGCTGGAAGCCCTGGGAGTTAGAACCACACACAGGAATAGAAATCACTGGGCACAGCCACAGAGTCCTTACCCCAAATCTTCTAATTCTGTGGCATGTGGAATACTTCAGTAAATCACACAGGACAAACCTCCATTTGAGACCAAGAGCTCTGGACTCTGCCTAGATTGAAATCCAAGCTCCTCCATTTCTGAATTCGGTAACTTGCTAAGATATTTAGCCTCCTTTCTGTCCTTCAGCTATCTCTTTTTTTGTTTTTAGTGGAGATCCATCAGGGAATAATTGGAAAAGAGATTAGACATGTTATACCCAGGATATTACTAATTGCTATTGTACCACCCAACAGTCCAGTCACTATTAGTATTAATGATGTTTTCACCAATATCTGCACAAAATAGATATTATTAATGTAAGGATTTCCAAAGCTTGCATTCACCTGAAATGTAACAGTGTCAATCATGCCCCTGGGTGTGGTGATGCAAACATGGGCCCACCCACCCTTTTTAAAGAAAGGGCTCACACGAGCCCCCGCCCATTCCTCTCCTCTCTCTCTGCTCCCTTCTGCCCCTATCTCTGCTCCCTGCTGTAATAAACTCTTGTGTGGTACTTCCGGTGTTGAGATTCCATTCACGCGACACGTGCAAAAAACTAACAATTAGACCCATTTTATATACAGAAAAACCAACATTCTGAGTGATTCTTTAAAAGATACTTAATTTTAAAAATGTTTCTTGGTCATTTCTTAATTCCTTCAGATGCAAAGGTGCACAGAGCCTTTATCTCACAACTGACTGGTCAAAACTAATCTGATTGTCTCACCATGATTGCAATGCAAGGGAATCTGGCAAACACAGGCGAGGAATAGACTAAGTAGTGAGTACTTTTGTATTCTTGGGATAGAAAGAATAAAATATAAGATATATTTCTGTATATGTGGAGGTGATATTAAATCATGTTAATTTGTCCAATAAAATTTATAATCTCAGGCATTATCAGTAAAATGATCTAAAGGTTTTTATGTAAAATAAATAAGCAAGAAATAGCCAAGAAAAAATTTAAGGATGATGGAGCGCACTATATCCCTCCACCCCCACTGCAGCAATGCAAACAGCTGAAATCTCCATCAGCTGATTGTTCTGCTTTGGAATTGGGTCTGTGGACTGTTGAGATTGGCTCCAAAAAGCATTGGAGGATTGTGGGCCTCTCACCAGGCTATGCAGCCACTCCTTCCATCCATTTGTGTGTAATTCTGTCCTGGTTGCACTTGATCTTGAGATCTTTGGGAAGAGCTAGTGTGTATAAACTGGGAAAAGTTAACTAAGGGGGAACTTCACTTATGCAGGTTTAGGGTCCACAAAATTAAACAACTGCCTATTAAACATTGTAAACAGGTGACAGGCAGGTATATGTGTCTGTGTGTGAGTGAGAGAGAGACAGAGACAGAGAGAGACACAGAGACACACATAGAGAGAGACTAATAATTGTTTTGCTCTTGGGACAGGATCTCTTGTAGCCTAAGCTGGCCTCGAACACAGTACATAACCTCGGCTGGCCTCAGACTTTCAGTGATCTCTTGCTCCAGCCTCCTGAGTGCTGGGATTATAGGTTTGTGCCAATAGGCCTGGCAAATAGTATCGATAATTTTTCCAGAAGAGGTACAAATTCAAATAAGATAATACATCATCTTCCTATTGAACTGGAAAAGATCTATGGAATGGCAGTGGGTGTTGGTATGTGGATGGAGTGAAAAATATGTTGCATCCCTTGAAGGAAATTTGTATGAAAAGTCTACAACATTTTATATTCATGCAACCTATTTCTAAACATTTATAATAAGGGCACTTGTAATATGCAAGTTCAGTGTGAAGGGCTGAAACTGAACATTTCTTGAACACAACAGTAATTCTTGGTAAATGTCTAATAATATGTATAGACTGGATAAATGACATAGTCATTTGTATAAACACTGACTCCTGTGATGGATGCCTATAGGTGCTAAGAGTGCACAGGCTGTATTTGAATTAAGTTCCTTTCAATATGGTCCTATCTTAATATTGAAAAGGATCTGACTTAAAATGCTTTAAAGCATATATTCAGAATTACAATGCTTGTTAGAGCCAATGCAGGTTTAACTTTCTGATTACACTTTTATAAAAACTGCACAATAAGCATGTCTTAATGAGTGAAGACTGAAAGCATGGTCTTCCTGGTGTACTCCAAGCCATCACATGAAGTGTGGATCAACAGGAGAGAATGGCTGTTTTGCCCTGTGGCTGCCAGAACACACACATGTGTTTCAGAGCTGGCTACATATTTTGTGGTGACTTTGTATTCCAAGAGCTGACTTCGGCAAAACTTAGTGGGTACAGTGTGTGCCCTTCTGAAGGGTCTGGGCTCATCAGGCATGAGTAACACTGGCTCATTCATCTTTGGATGAATTTGTGTGGCATGCTGGGGTGTTGACAGAACCTGAGCCGAGAACAATGTTTATTTATATCTGCACACAATAATTCAAGTCTCCCTAAGGCTCGGACTTTCTCCTAATTTGCTCACTGCTTGCAAACATTTGCAGTTCTTTCCACTGGTGATCCCTGGTTTGCTTTGGCTGGGTTTGGGTAAACGAAAAGGAACACAAGACAGTGGATGGTGCTGAGTGCTTTAGTTCACACATGGAACAGGAGCATTTGCTTACGTGATGTGTCAGAAACGCTGAAACTTCCACGCTTCCAGTTTGTGCCTTTGTGACTGATTAATAGCTCATTTGCATTGTTGATGCTAGAAGATGCTTTAAACTGCATGCTTTTCTGAGTGTGTCTGTGTGTCTCTGTGTGTGAATGTGTGAATTGTGTCTGTATGAGTCTTTGTGTGTGTTGTGTGTGTGACTGTATGTCTGTGTGAATCAATCTCTCTCTCTCTCTCTCTCTCTCTCTCTCTCTCTCTCTCTCTCTCTCTCTCTCTCTCGTGTGTGTGTGTGTGTGTGTGTGTGTGTGTGTGTGTGTGTGGGTGTGGGTGTGGGTGTGGGTGTAGCAAGATCAGGCAGAACCTTTTGAAGTCCTGGTTAGGTGTTGAGCCACTTGTTTCCACCGTTTTAACTTGTTTCTTTTAGTGGTGTTGGGGACTGAACCCAGTGCCTTAAGCCAATGGACTGTCTCTAACTATTCAATCATTCTGCAGAATATGAAATTTTCTGCTAGTTTCTGTTTGTCACAGAAAATCAGGTTGTATAGAAATCAGAGGTCACGATAATAGCTTCCTCCCCATCTGAGTCAACTCCTGGTTAGTATTACTTTCTTTTTAGTGACAACTACTTCCCCACATCAACTATTGGGTGCTCCTAATGCCAGAAATATGGAACTCAAGTAGCAAACTGTAGCACAAATTCTGGTTGTAATAAAAGAAACTCAGAGCCAGATATCAGGGAAAGACTGAAATATCAGAGAGAGGAACCACCACAATCAATCCTCACCCAGCTATCTTCCAGCTTCCTCAGCCTCACTCCTGGTCACTTCTAATTCTGTTTTCCTAAGCCCCTCTTAAAATACTCTTCTTGGTCAGCTATATCCCATCCAGGTTAGAATTAAAGGCATGAACTACTCTATTTTGTAGTCAACCTTGAACTCACAGAAACACAGAAAGGTCTCTGAAGTTATGGGATTAAAAGCATAGGTCACCACTCCCGGATTTCCCCATGCTAGGATTAAAGGTGTGTGCCATGGAAGCCCAGCTGTTTGGCCCTGTACTCAAAGATCAAGAACTCCTGTTCTACATCAGCCTAGTTTTTGACTGTCTGTTTATCTCTTGATATTCCTTCCAGGTTTTATTAAATATGTAACATATTACAACAGAAAAACCTTAAGTTTTCACGTGTAATGGTGAGTTTTATGAAGAAAGAAAAATAGATCAGAAATTGAGGAGTGAAGCCGACCTGCCCTGAATCAAGCCTGAGCATTGTGTTTGATTGATCTTAGGCTAAGCAGCCCTTCTGAGAGACACTTATATAATAAAAATTATAGAATTTAAATTATAGAATTATAATTTAAAATTATAAATCAAATCCTTGGCTCTCCTAAAGCAGCATCTATATCTAAATAGAACTTCATTATATTTGGTTATTGTTTTAGCTTCTCTGATCAAAATCAAAAGCCTAAAACATAGAATGGCAATGCCTTCCAGAATGCTAAACAGTCAAGTTGGTTGATAAATATGATTTACTCATGTGTGTGGGACTTTGTATGGAGCAAGCGCTTATTAAGAGTAAGACCTGCAGTTGCCAGTTTATTATCTGCTAGAGGCTAGTGCCTGACCAGCTTAGGGGCAAATAGACATCCTACAACCAAAAGTTCACCAATGCCTTGGGGATCATTAAAATCCCTTCACTGGCCAGCCATTATTTGGGTTAAGTTCTGAACATGCAAATCAAGTGACCACTTGTGTTCATCGGTTGTTTTCAATTAGCTGCTCAGACTAAGTTATTCATTTGCTAAGGAACTAGAAAACAGATGGGGTCAAGCCAGTGGTTTAGGTACAGGCAGAACTGAGGTGGGTGAAAGGGCTGAATGGGTGGGTGTTGTGCAACCCTGGGAAAATCTGAAAGTAAGATTGCTCTGGATGGCATGTGTACTGTGCCTGAAGTGATGAACACTGTGAATAAATGTTCCATCTGCTTTGGGGTTGGTGTGAACTCAGAGACATCCAGCTCAACAACAACAAAAGCATTATGTTTTTGAAAGGTTCATTTAGTTAGTAACCCTTTGTCTTATTTTAAGTTGATATGTAAAAGTTGTATATATTTATAGTATGCAACACAATGTATTGAAATATGACTACGTAACAAACTGGCTGAGCCAAGTAAATTAAAGGAGATGCACATTACACATGCCTGATATTAGAACACTTACTCTCTACATTTTCAGCTTTTGTTTGGTTGGTTGGTTTTTCTAAACAGGGCATCTCTGGGTAGCCTCAGCTGTTTTGGATCATGCTCTGTAGACCAGGGTGGCCTCAAACTCCTGTCTCTATCTCTCTAAGAGCTGGGATTAAAAGTGTGGCTTTTTTTTCCTTCTGGTTGTTGTCAAGTGTATAACACTATTATTGACTCTAATAAACCATGCTCTACAATGGATATCTAAGAATTATCACTGCTACCTAAATTGAATCTCTGTTATTTAACCAATATCTCCCTCCACTGAGTTTTCAGTCATGCTTTCTAAATAATTTAAGAGACTAGTCATTCTGACCCAGTGGCCTTTCTTATCAGTTTGGCTTTGGAAATATGTCTGCCATGTGGACAGAGCATACCTTATATCAACTGTGCTTCCAACAGTCAAAGATTCCCATTTAGCCTCCTCCAAAGAAATCCCTGATGCCCACCTACAGCCAAGGCAGCTCACTGAATATTTTCCTCTTCTCGGGTGATTATAGTTTACGTCTAGTTGACAAAAATTAGCCAACACATCATGCCAAGCATAAAAGCAATCATATTTTTAAATGTTATGTCATCATGATACTATTCTTTTATCTTGGAATGGCTATTCTAGAATTTTATCTACAAACTTATATTTCCCTTGGCCAGGTCTTTTAGGAGTGGGGGGTACTTTTCTTGGATATTGATAGGTAACATCTGGCTATAATGGAGGAATACCTACTACTATTATTCAGCCAAAGAAATGTTAGCAATAAAATGATTCCTAATGACATACTGCTGTATTCACAGATAAGTGCCTGACCAATCAGAGAGGAAACTAACATGTGTACAGAGAGAGGGGTTTGGGGAACACTCAGCCCTTCATGGGATGTCTTTATCAGTCCCCCTCTGTCTAAGGCTCAGGGAGCTGTGAGGAAGAAGACTCAGAAAGATTATAAAAACCCAAAGTGGTGATTGACTCCAAGAAAACAGGACCGATGCACATCCAAAGTCACTGAGCACGTGGCAGCACACACAAAACCATCACTGGTTCAAACCAGACAAAACCCCAGAACTGAGCATGGGAAGAGGAAAGGGGGCCCCACCCTTACCTAAGAAGCGGTGTGATACCTGCTGGGAGAGAAAAAGTCTGTTTTCTCCAATGGAGTCACACTGGGTAATATCAACCACACTCCAGGGCAGGCCCCAGGCCCAGGAACAGGTACTGGCCAACAGGAACCAAAACCCAAAACACTTCCTGCCTTCTGTGTGCTACTTGTTTTGTCTTAGTATTTTTTAATTTTTGTCTTTCAGGTTTTTTATTTGTTTGGATTGTCTGGGGGAAGATTGAAAGAAAAACAGGAAGTCAAGTCGGCAGGTAAAGAGGTAAACAGGAAGTCAGCAGGTAGGGAGGTAGGGAGGATCTGGCAGGAACTGGGGAGGGAGAAAGAAGGTGATAAAAAATATACTGTAAAGCCAGTAAGTAAAAATAAATAAATAAATAAATAACTTTCAAGGAAATAATGTTAAAATGTAGTGAATTAATAATTATAAAATAAAATAAATGTATTTTCTCTCAAAGGCTAGGAAAAAGTCTCACACTCTCTGTACATTATCCAGCTGTGGAAAAGACAGAGAGGCTGGACATTGCAGAGACGTGGGCGTGGAAACTGGGAGCAAAAAGGTAATGGAAATGTCTCTGACTGGAAGGTGTGAATCCATGCTAACCGCTAATGACAGACAGTGAATATTTGACCTGAAGATTTTAGACTTTAAGTCATATGTCTGAATTTGTGTGTACACCGGATGTGAACTTTTGTGAAATGAAAAGTTATGAAACATGCAGTGTTCTTTATTTTCTGGCATAAACAACCTAAGGCTAGGCACCGGCATGGTCTCCAAGCACAGAGAACATCATAACAGTCCACATTACAAAGAGAAGCATGCCTTCATTAGAAACTAAGTGTCACTGCATACCTTTAAGTCCGTGTGCCTCACATGATAACTAAGGCAAGCTGACATAAATATTGGAGAGCTGAAAGGGCCTAGCAAGAGCCAAATGGAAAATTACTGCTTCCAAAGCAGCTTTTATTCATCCCCAATTTTTGCTCCATAGAGAAGGGCAGAGACCTGTATTTACCAAGCCTGTGTGGACTTACCAGGTGGCTGCTTCAAACTAGGTCAAAACGTCGTATTTGCTTTGAACATTTTTTTTTCCATAAAATTTTTGTTTGGTCTCAAAACTAATTTGTCCTTTAAAAATGGAAAAACAGAGCCACGGGGCTTTGATAAACAAGTTAATGTGTTTTAAACATTGACAGAATAAGCAGTACTTAATATTGATTATTTTACCAAGAAATATGAAGTATTTATCCTGTTAGAAAGCTTTGTCTTCTCAGTACACATGATTCCAGGATATTTCTCTACTTTTGGTTCAGGCATTTGAATTTTCTTAAGAATGTCTAATGAGGTGGTTTTAAGAACAGTGCAATGTAAAGAAAACAAGAAACAACATCAACCAAAAAAAGGCCTCCTTTCTAATGAATTACATCATTTGCAAAGTTAAAACAAAAGTAAGGAGCTAATGTTGATTTTTGTAAGCATGATGTAAGGGCTGCTGATAAGGCTCAGTGGGTAAAAGCATTTGCCACCAAGCCCGGGGACCCGAGTTTAATCCCCAGGACCCACATGGTAGAAACAGAGAACTGACACCTAAAAGTTGTCTTCTTTTGCCTGTGTTTGCTCACCACCCCCAATAAGTAAGAAGCATAGTAAAAGCGTGATGTAATTTAGTAGTAGAGTGCCTGCATCACAGTTATGAGGCCCCAGGTTCAATCCCTGTACTAAAATACAACAGAACAAATAAAAGGCATCACACTGTTAAGCAGTCATACACATTTCTGCTAAGCCTCTCTCAACGTAGAATTACTAACACGAGACCCCTGCCCCTCCCAGTGAGCCTGTTTGCTTAGATCTTCCAAGTTTCTCTTCTACCATGTTGGAGGAAATTTCAGCATAGTCTGTCAGCCTGCAGTTAACTATGCTTTGCTTGACCCTAACTACCCCACTGCTAATACAATAAAGTGTCCTCTTACACGGGAAGAGGTCTGGGACACAGGTAAGAGAGCATGTGCCTTGGTGATTTGATCAGATTTCAGGAATTTTCCCATCATCCTCTGATTTTACCCCTCTTTACACTGTCCCCTTGTCCTTGAATGCCACAGCTAAGTCCTGCTGTCCTTTGCCAAAGACCTGTTAGGTGTGCTGTTCTCAACCTGTGAGTCATGACCCCTTTGGAGGTCACAGAACCTTTCACATTGGTCACCTAAGACCATCAAAACAACCACGGATATTTATGTAACTATTCATAGGAGCAAAATTACAGTTATGAAGTAGTAATAAAAATAATTTTATGGTTGGAGGTCACCACAACACAAGATACTGTATTGGTCGCAGCATTAGGAAGGTTTTCTGAAGGTCTTATGTGACCCGTGTGAAAGGGTCTATGACCCAAAAGGGTCATGATTCACGGGTTGAAAAGCTGGCCTAGATGGTGGCTGCTTAAGTCTGTTTTGTGGTACTGTAGGGATCTGATGCTAGGCAGTGTCCAAAGAAGAGGTTTATGTGGCTGAAGATCCCAGTAGGTGGAAAGTTGCAAAACCATGAGCTCAACATGTCTGACAAAAGTTCTCTGGGTCATGGCATGGAGTGTGGCTATGAATGATGATAGTGTATGAGAGAGGGATGAACGGGTACATGAGGAGAAATAGGTGTGGCGATGGGAGGCTTTGTTATAGCTCCTAGCTCCTGCTGGCACAGGGGCAGGGCTACACTATGGAGCGAGGTTCCAGTGAGAGGCCTGGAGGGATGTAGAAGTTCACACTTGGGTTTAAGTTGGCAAAGGGAAAGGGTATGTGCATGTGGAGAGCTCAGGAGTCCGGAGGCATCAGTGCAGCTCGGGAGGAGTAAAGGACAGCAAAGGGCCTAGGATCTGAGGAGCTGCGGGACTGTCGCATGAGCAATGGGGAGCCAGAGAAGGTTTCCAAGAGGCAAGTGTAAGCAGATTTGTTCAGAGGGAACGTGCTAAATGCAAAATGGAAAACCAGTTAAATAGGATAATGGTGGTGGGAAGACAAGTGTTTGTGAAAGCAATTCAGATAAGAGACACTTGGGATATCAAGACAAATGTGTGTGGAGTGGTGCTCATTCCACTGATGGCGGTGGGGCCGTTCAGATGTAGAGGATGCAGGATGCGGAGTCAAACACATTTCCAATGGGATCTCCAGTGCAGACTCTGTTTCATTCAGTGAAGAGAAGAGAACACAGAGAGGGATGGATGGAGAGTGTCTAGAAGGGGGAGTTACAAAGCCATGATGCCAACATCTGGCAAAGGCCCTGTGTTTCAACAATATGGAGATGGCAGATGTGGAAGGTACCTGTACTGGCTAATGGCAGTTTCTTATAGACTTCTGGCTGTCTGGTTGTCATATGAATGCAACAAAGCCGTAACAAGGAGCAAGATCACTGCTGGGCCTGAGCAGAAGCTCATGTGCTGTTTCAGGAAGTCTCCATAGACAGGAGGATGAGGTAAAGGAAGCCACCAGCCAAACACAGACAGGCGACACTCTGGAGAGTGGGCTGACAATTACAAAGGGACAAGTCATGACTGTTGGATTATACAGTGACCAAGAGACACTTGCAAGGCCTAGTCCTTGTGCAAACAAACCGTAAAAGGTAAAGTACCGTGACAATTCAAGCACAGCTTTCAACACAGTCCGGACATTTCATGAGGAAGCATGATTGTTAATTTCTCAGGTCTGATAATGATGTTGTAGCTGCAGTTTAAACAACTGCAATCTCTTTTGGAAATATTTACAAACAGATGATGCAACATCTGGGATTAACTGCAAGGTATTCTCGTGGGAGCAATTACAGTGTGGACTGAACAGGAGTGACCACGAGATGGTAATTACTGAAGTGAGATGATGAATGAATGGGAATATGTGGAGTCACTTTATTCTGCAGATATTTCAAGTTTCTTATAGGAAAAGATAAAGAACACAAAGCAAAGACCCTCCATGCCCTCCACAGTCAGATTCATGCAAAAGAATACTTTTTATCAATAAGGTCTTATGTAAGAATTCAGTAGGTAAAGAACAGATTGAAAGACAGATGCTCTACAGAAGCTGAGAAGCTAAAGCCCACAGTTCTCACTATCTAGTGAGTTCCCTGCCTGCTGCTAGGATTCCTCAGATTCTTTGCCCAGAAGATAGTTGTAAATAGATTAACAAATAGAAAGTACCCTAAGCCTAACTCTCCCTCTGCTTCCATAGAACACAGCTCAATGTCTCTGAGTAGCTCAATAGTAGACATGAGATTAACCTTGAAATGTAATCAGTTTATTTCATTGTCTCCACAGTGAGTAATTATTCTGTGACCATCATCTGTTTCTCTCTGAAGAAAGTCATGCTGCAGTTTTTGTTACACAGAAAATAATTTCTTGAAACTGTTTATTTAAATTTGGTCTTATACAGTAAGTTTTTACTGTCCACAAAAAATGTACTATAAGTATACACTGAACATTTGATGTGGTTGTAAGGACCTGGATTCATTCACAGTTGTTGATACCTGGGGGCAGGGAACAGGGCCCAGGTCTGCTAGTGAATGCAATAGCCAATGGATTCAAAAGTTGGATTCACACCAGTTGCCACTGTACCTTACCCCTTTGCCCAATCTTGAAATGCCAAAGTATGTTGCATCTTGCTTATGTATGTTTTGTTTTAAAGAACCCTGCCCGTCAGGGCTCAGGATCCTTAGCCTTTCTCCTGGGCTAGAACTAGTCTATCGACCCAGGTTCATGAGAACCTGTATGTAACCTGTATATAACAATAAAATCTTCACTTTTTACAGCGTGTTCAGCCTCCCTGGTGACATTCCTGGAAATTCTTACATGAAGGCATAGCATGGTCTATACCTTCCTGAGCACATCTTGAATAACCATAGTATATTGTGGTGATATTTTGTTTGTACTCTAATAAATAAAGCTTTCCTAAAGATCAGAGGGCAGAGCCAGACACAAGTTAACTATAGAGGTTGGCAGTGGTGGTGCACACCTTTAATCTCAGCACTTGGGGAGGAGGAAGCAGGAAGATTAGGAGTTCAAGGCCACCCTTGTTGCACCAATTCAGATTGTAAGAAAAGAGACTCAGAGCCAAATATTGAGGAAAGGCTGAAATAGCAGAGAGAGAAAACACCACAGTCAATTTTTACCCAGCTGTTTTACAACTTCCTCAGCCTTGTTCCTGGTTGTTTTTGCCTGGTTGCTTCTGCTGGTTGCTTCTGCTTCTGCTGGATTCCTAAGAGGCCTTAAATACCCTTCTCATCAGCAATATCCCATCCAGGTTAGGATTAAAGGTGTGAACCACTCTATTTCTAGCTAGCCTTGAATTCACAGAAACAAGGAAGTTCTGTCTCTGGAGTTATAGGATTAAGGATGTAGGTCACCACTTTCCCTGTGCCGGGATTAAAGGTGTAAACTATTGAATCTCAGCTGTTTGTCCTTGTACTCAAGGATCAAGAAATTCCTGAGCTGTCTGCCTAGGGTTTGACTGTGTGCTGTCTCTCCAATATTTCATGTTTTATTAAATATCACCACACACTCTGCATTTTAGGCTAGCTAGACTGATCCAGTCTAAAAAGAGAAGCAGAATCAGCTGGTGGGGGTTCACACCTTTAATCTCATGCCTTTCATCCCAGTACTTGGGAGGCACACACCTTTAATTCGGCACTAGGGAGTTGAAGACAGGAAGCGATATGACTAGGCAGAGAGAGAAATACAAGGAGAGAGGACACAGGAACTCCCCCCCTCACCCATGACATCAGGAGTAGAGGTAAGAGATGGCTGTAGCTTGATTTTTGGTCTCTGATTTTTCAGCATTTACCCTTATATCTGACTCTGGGTTTTTATTATTAAAACCAATTAAAATTTGTGCTATAGTATATTAATGAAAACAGAAATGTGTTAACAAGTATCATAGTATGAGCAATGCCATTTTCTCCTCTGAATCTCAACCAGGATATCACATCATATTTAGTTATGACATGCATTGACTGGTTCTCCATCTTTTCCAGTGTGTGGTGGTTTTTCTTTCTGCCCCTGTGTGACATGAATTTATGCTCATCTCAGCATCAGTGTGGTGTTACTAATCTGCAGGTTCTCAGGACTCTGCTAAAAGTGAGGTGGGATGCAGACAGTCTGTAGGAGCAAATGGCCTGATGAGGAGGAAAATTTAGAAGCTAAAATACCTACTTGGACCTTTGAAGAACGTACCATCTTCTACCTGACTTTCTGCATATATGAGTCAGAAGTTTCTAAAGCAGTGTTTCTCAATCTGTGGGTCTGGACCCCTAGACCTAAACAACCCATTCACAGGAATTACATATCAAATTCGTGTATATCAGATATTTACATTATGATTCATAACAGTAGCAAAATTACAGTTATGAAGTAGCAATGAAAATAATTTTATAGTTGGGGATCACCCCAACATGAGAAACTGTATCAAAGGGTCATAGCATTAGGGAGGTTGAAAAGCACTGCTAAAGGATCAAAATGGATAGAATTAAGATTAGAAGAGACTGACTTTCAGGATAGATTCTGGGTAGTCCCATAATGTCTGTCTCACAATGGTGAGACAGAGAATGCAGTAGTTGTTCAGTCCATGAGATGGGAGCTCTCAGCAGTTCCAGTGTGGTGTTGGAGTCCTGGAGGATCCTGGAAGAGCTGCTGGTTTTCAGTCTATGCTGGAATCCTGAAGCAGGTAGATTTAGTACCAGCCACAGTAACAGGGTAGACTTGCCAACAAGAGTGAAGGCAAGCAGGCAAAAAGCAAAGCTTCCTTCCTCCACAAAGAGGAAAACTCTGCCATTTGCAAAAACATAGGTAAACCTGGAGGCTGTTACGCAAAGTGAAGTAAGAGAGGCCCAGGGTTATAAGTGCCAGATGAGCTCATTGCTGTGTAGACTCTAAAAATGTTAAAACCAGAGAAGCAAGGAGTGTATAGCAGTTACTCAGGGCTGGGAAGGTAGGGATCACAGAGATGTTACCATAAGAGTTAGGCTTTGAGCCATGAGATGAGTAAGCTTGGACTCCACTGCATATACGGCCATTATAGCTGATAACACTGTATTATTTACTTGAACTCTGATAAGATATTGGACTTTAACATTCTCAGCACATGTGCAAGCACACACAATAGAACCTGGTGATGATGGATATGCATAATTTTATTTGGTCAATTCATATTTTAAAGTAAAAAAGCCAGCTTTGTCAAACAATTTCCACCTTTCTCTTTCCTTCTTTCTTCCTTCCTTCCTTTCTTTCTTCCTTCCTTTTTAAAGAGCCCTACAACAAAAGACAGATCACACCTGCCCCATCTTGGAGTGGCAGCAGTACTGGTATTGGTTCATTTCTTAAAGAGCTAATGTGGAGTTTTAATAAATTTACACTCCATTAGACACGTATAGAACTGAATCCATTCCTTCTAGCATGCTATCTTCCATCTCCTTTGGGGTCCCAATGCTAACCACAGGCTCTCCTTGTTGTGGGCACTTTCCCTGCAAACAAGATGCTCACTCACACCAGGAATGAGGTCAGAGACTCTGGTCTGTACTGCTCTGATCCATCTTCACATTTTCTTTCAACAGTAAATTTAAAGATAAACCATCCAATCAGAAATCACTCCACTCAAATGCAAATACAGCAAAGACTCATTAATTTACCCTCACTAATTATGAGTCCATAGTGATTATTCATAAGTGGTAAAATGATTTAAGGAAAGAAACGGGCATTATAACTTCTGCTCTGAATTTTCAGTTTGCTCAGGGGAACAGTAAATCTATTCAGATGTCAGTAGCAATTTCAAAAGAAAGATTGAACTTATGAAATTGAAGATTAGTCTAATATACATTAGGATCCAGTGAGCTGGGCAGTGAGGGATTCTGCTGTTTGCTGTATTACAGGTACCACAGCATAGTTTGTAACTTGGCTGATAGTATGTGACAGTATGTACCATCCAGAGTGTAGGGGAGCTACTTCTTTAGAATTGACGGAAACACTTAAAATTTCACTGTCAACTGAATTTTAAACTCCTTGCTTCAAGGATTATTCTGCCCATACTTCTTGTGTTCCAATGCTCTGTCAATCTTTACCTTCTCTTGGGGTCCAGAAAGGTCTCTTATTTATGTCAAATATATCACTGGAGTTTCATTCGTAGCGCATGAATTTTGGAGTCTATATTCTGATGACATCAGTTGGGAAAAGGCTAATTAGTTGCAGCCACCAGGGGATTTTTCAAGCAATGTCTTTCAAAACTTTTGTTGTAATTATTTTTATGTGCAAGGGGTTTTTGCCTGTTTCTATGTCTGTACACCATGTGTGTGCCTGGTGCCTTGGAGTTCAGAAAAGGGTGCTGGATACTCTGGAACCAGAGTTACAAATGATTGTTGGTTATTATGTGAATGCTATGAATTGACTGGTGCTGTTAACCACTGAGCCATCTCTCCAACCTTCAGAAAAGTGCCTTGCTGGAGACAACAGAGTAGACACTGTATAGCTTTGTTGTTTCTCTGTTTTCTGACTTAGCCTTTTCCATGAGATACTAGTCTGTTTCTCTTTGGGGCTCCAAAATTCCTCTGTGATGACACAAATAGCTTTGTTTAAAAGTTTACTTTTATTATTTATTTATATATTTGCATTCCCTGTGTTCATGAGTGCAGTCTGCCAGGAGGTCAGAAGGAGGTGTCAAATCCCCTGGAACTGGAGTTGCAAGGCTATTAGGAGGTCCAGATATGGTGCTGAGAACCGAACTCTGGAATTCCCACAACTGCGTCATCTTTCTAGCTCTGCAGTCAACTTTCATTCAGATGAAGCTGGTAACACACCTTTTTTTAAGATTATCCAGCGCCCAGGGATGCATCAGAGCTAGGATTCCATTGTGTTTCCCAAAGAGCATGTCTTGGAAAACCAATCCTCTGTGGCAACAGGATAAGGAGATGGGACCAAATAGGAGAGGTTTGAATTGTGGGGGCTTGACTTGAAAATAGACTGAGGCTGTGAACTCACCTGTGTGATGCCTTATGCCATATAAGACAAGTGAGTCCTCCATGGATGTAGCTATGTCTACAGGTTTGAGAAGAAAGAATAAATACCTGTTGTTTCAGGTTTTGATGGATGCTGTTAGGCAAAATGTTGTGATAGATGACCATTGTAGGAATACATCCACTAAGCGCCTTATCACAACATATGCATGAAAAAATACATATTTTCTTTTTATGTTAAAATCATAGCTGAAATGTGCTTCAGGAAAAAAGACAAATAGAAATATTATGTATAAAGAACTCAGCCCCAATAAATATCTATTAAAAAATGAGTACATTTTTATAGGCTACTAAACAGCTTTCCTGTGGAACATTTGTCTCTTTAGCTACCTGTACCAGCTAAGTGTTCCCCTGACACTGCCCCACCACTAAGTGCAATCCTTTCTGGAAACTGTTTCTGTGTATTGTTCCATTGTTTGGGGTTCAAATTCCTAGAAAAAAATTATTATTTTTTTATGAGTTATTTTCTTTTGGGGGCTGAAGAAATGGCTCAGTGGCTAGGAGCACTAATCTTCTGGAGGACCATGGTTCAATTCCCTTCACCCACCTGATGAACTATCTGCAGCTCCACTACCAGGAGGTCCAATGCCCTCTTTTGGCCTCTGAAGGCACCATACTTACTCCTTTCATAGAGATACATGCAGGCAAAACCCCCATACACATGAAATACAAACAAAATTCTAAAATCATCTTACAATGCATGTATTTTATTTTTGATTATATCTGTGTATATGTATATATATTACATATATAATGTTTGAGTGTGTACATTGAATGTATGTGTCTTTGGATCCTCTAGAACTGGAGTTACAGGAGGTTCTGAGCAGCTTGATGTAAGTACCTGAATCTTCATTTAGGTTCCCTTCAAGACCAATACATACTCTTAACCACTGAGCCATCCCTCAATTCTGTGAATATTATTTTTTTAAACTTTCCTGGATTTGTAACTAGCTAGCTACCAAACATTTGCACAAAAGTGTGTTCCTACAATCCCTTGTGCTCATTTGTTCAAGACACAATACAGCTTCCCATCATACTACACAGACACTGGTTTTTTGTTTGTTTGGTTTTTGGTTTTTTTTTTTTTTTTTTTTTTTTGATAAAAAAACTCTTTCTGTCTAGGAAGTATTTGAAACATACTACAAAGCCCAGAGAGTTCTAGAACAACAGCCCTGCTCTCAGAAACTCAACAATGTGCTCAAGCCAAGGTTTAGTATGAGCAGCTATATTATAAATGAGACTGTGCCTTAACCTCATCCCCTTTACCTGGTGACAAACAATGGTGTTGACAGCATTAATGATAATTTCCTATCTGTCATTTTATTTTTATTTATTTATTTATTTTTTAAGCTGTGAGTTTCTTTTTTTTTTTTAACTTTATTTATTTATTTATTTGCCTTGGTGTTTGCCTGGAACTGGAACTACAGACATTTGTTAGCTACCATGTGGGTGCTGGGAATCAAACCCGGGTCCTTTGGAAGAGCAGAGGGTGCTCTTAACCGCTGAGCCATCTCTCCAGCCCCTATCTGTCACTTTATATACATTAACTCCTTTAATCTGACAGCATATATGTCATATATTATTATTGTTCCTTACTTTTATAGATAAAGGATCAAGGAAAGGAATACTTCAGTAATTTATCCTCAACCACATAATAAGTAACTATGCTTGTAAAAATTATAACCCAGGCAATCTGTCCCCATGTTCCACCACTACACAGATGTGACTCTGTATCCATATATACTTTCTTTAAATATTTATACATCTATAATAACTGTGCATAGGCTACATTTGTAGAATGTTTTTAAAGACCACGATTTAATCACATTACTACCAGTCTTTTGCTTTTGCAAACAATGTTTTGGTAAGCTGCCTTGAATGCATCGCCTGTGCACATGTCACTCCAGGGAAAATACCCAGCAACCAGAGTGGTGGTTGTCAGCGTTTGCACACCAAGTTTGCTCACACCTTCCTGTGTGACCATTGGATCATTCCTCTTTATTACCGTCAATACCTAGACAATCTTAGCATCACATAGTTACAATCTCAGTATTTGCTTTTCTCAACACTATTTATGATTTTTATGTCCTAAGTATGTGGCAGCACCAGATGCCATTACATCCTTCTCTTGTATTTTCTCTTTTCATTTTGCTTTTCCTGTTTAGGGGAGGTCTGCGGATGTTATGAGATAGGCATTGGCTTTTGCTCTCTTCCCTGTGAACCTATCTTTTTTTCCCTACATTGCTACTCATTTGTTTTCCCATTATTTATTGGATACTTTCTTAACCTACTGCTGTGTGCTCGGTCCTTTGTTATCTTTCAAACTTCCCTAGCTAGGTGGTTTTTTTTCTAAACTCTCCCCAAGGCAATATCACACTGTTTACATTAGTGGGAGTTTGCATGATGATGGGGTGTTAATATTCAAAGGCAGAGCTCTTCTCCCGCTCTGTGGTCCCTGCTTCCGCTTCTTTGCGATTCTCCAGCCTGTTCTCTGCTTTGAATTTTTTATATGCATTTTAGAATCATCTTGTAAGTTCTCAGAAAACCCCACTGGGATCTTTATTGAAATTGCATTGAATTTAAAGGTGAGTTTGGGGAAATTGTCATCTTTAAAATATGGAAACCTCACACCCATAAATGTGGTAAAAGACTCTTTCCTCGTCCCCTTCAGTAAAGTTTTGTTGTTTCCCCATAAACATCGCACACATCATTTGTTAGATTTATTTATGAGCATCTAAAAGTTTTTACTGGCGTAGTTAATAACGTCCTTTAAAAAGTACATTTAAAAAATAACTATCGATTTTCAGGTATTGATTTCTGACACCCTTGCTGAACTTTCTTATTAGGACTAGTATTTATTCGTAGATTCTCTTCTATGTTCCAAGTAAACAATTATATCATTTACTATCTTCTTTCTCAATTTTTAGTTCTTTCAAAATGTCTATTCTGCTTTGTAAAATTGAAATATAATTACCAGACAAAAAGCACAGACCTTAATTATTCAGATCTATCAGCTTTGATAATTACATCTACTCCTATAATTAGCACCCCCAGTTGAGACAGACAGTGCTTCAGCCACCTGGGCTCCCCGGAGTCACTCTCCCTGCCCTATGTGATCTTCTCTCTGTTATAATCTGTAAGCTTCCCTGTCCTTGAACTCTGTACTAATGACGTATGAAGTGCAGATGGCTGCATGTGGCATGATATCATGAGAAGACTTGTTCATGTTCTCACCTGCAGTGGCAGTCCATTCTTTCCATGGTACATAGAACATGTCCATCCCATTAATGGCTATTTAGGTTGTTCTGAGAATAACTATAGACTTTTCTGTATCTTCTCCCTGACCCTCCATTATGTTGACCAGGCCCTTCCACATAGCATTGAAGGCAGAATAAAGAATATTCTGATTATGTTTTGACACTATTTTGATACTGACAATGAATGTCACACACATTAAGGAAGTTTCATATAGTCTTAGCTCTTTAAAATAATTTATTTGGTGACCTGTTTGCTTAATCAACTGTCATTACTGAATTGCATGAAATACTTTAATCTGATAGAGTAATGATTTATATTAATAGAACCTATTTTTATGTGTTAAAAACCTTAATTAGGGCTGACTTAAATTGTGACTAAAATGAGGGGTTTAGTGTATTTGCATGACATTAAACTACAGTTTTTCTGTTTTGTTTTGATATTTAATAGCATCATATAATGAGCTGAACAGATTTCTTCCTTTTCCTGTTCTTCCAAAGCAATTTTATTATGTTAAGCTGTCTATTTCTTGAAGGCAAAACTCACCTGTAAAACCAGCCAGCCTTGGAGACTGAATCCAGGGAGGGGAACAGCAGGGTGTGGAGATTAATTTACTATCCATGAGAGTAATTTGTACACTCATGCTTTATATTTCTTTTTGAATCAGTTTTCCAATATTTTTCTGGAAAATTGCCTTTTTAATCTAAGTCTTCACATTTGTTTTCAGCAAGCTGTTTATTCTGTCCACCTTTTATTTCTCCTGCATTTTTATTACATTTCTTCTATCCAGAATATTGGCTGGGTTTTTTTTTTTTTTTTTTTTTTTTTTTTAATTTCTGCTTCTCTTCTTTTGACCAAGTTAATGTGATTCTTGCTTTTATAAATTATCTTTCCGACTTCTCATTTTAACATAATTAATCCTCGCTCTCACCTTCCTCAGATTGCTTCAAGTTCCCACTGCTCTCATTTCTCTGGCTTTGTGTTTTCTATATAGGCATTCTCAGTCTTTCTGGTTTCACGCATACTTTAAATGTTAACCCCAGCAGCTCTCTTTGATGGTCCTGAGCATCTGCTTGTGCAGGTTGCTCCTGTATACTCCTTCCACCTCCATGCTTTGATAGCGTGGAGCCCACAGATGCTCACAGTAGAAGCTTCATCAGTTCTCTGGTCAACTGCTGCCTCTCAGGACACACTGAGCATTCCCATCACCCTGGGGACCGCTTGGGAAGCATCCCTAACACATCACTACTTGTTTCTCAAAACTGCCGTTTAGTGTTTGTTCTATGATTTGCTTCCTAAATTTCATTGTTTTTTTCTCTTCGGATGCTTAGAATTTTTACATTTCCAGATACATTTTTTTTTATTGTTTGTTTTAATGTGTTTTTTAAAGAAGATTTTATTATTTATTTATGGCATATACAGTGCTCTACCTGCCCACTAGAAGAGGGCACCAGATCTACTAGAGATGGTTGTGAGACATTATATGGTTGCTGGGACTTGAACTCAGGACCTCTGGAAGAACAGTCAGTGCTCTTAACCTCTGCACTATCTCTCCAGCCTTCTGTTTTACTGTTTCTTTTCTTTCTTTTTTTTTTTTTTTCAAATGGTTCTGGGGTTTGATGTATGCTAGGCGAGAGCTCTGTCACTGACTTCACTCCCAACTCTTTTTGTATTTTTTAATTTTAATGAAATGACCATTGGATCCCAATTCTTTGGCATTTTTTTGGCATTGGTTAGTAGTTGGTTATAATTGATTTTCTTGTATGCATGAAAACACATGCATTCCTTAATTCTCAGCATCCTTGACATGTCCTTTTGCCTAAACCTGGTTGTGTTATTTAAATTTCTTGTGTCATTGAGACTTTTGTCTGTCTTTTCCATTGGTCACTACTGATCTACCAATCCTGAGAAAGTAATACTAGCATTTCTATTATGTTAATTATAAATTCTTTTTGTTTATATCAAACTTTGATTCATATATTTTGTGGCTAAATTGTTAATTATAGATCTTTCTGATAAGTTTTTTTTTAATTATTAGTAACATCCTCTTTATTTTAGTAGTGTCTTTTGCCTTAATTATATTCTATTGTGGGATACTGTGTAGATACCAGTCAATATTTACTTGTTTTATTTTTTTCTCACTTTCTTTTTCTATGAAGTTTCTTCTAAGGCGCATATATCTATTTTTTTTCTCTCCTTGTGTAAGAGTTTCCATTCCACAGTCTGTGATACAGGGGATTGAACCCAAGGCTGCAGCATGTTAAACATGCATTCATCCACCTTCATCCTAGGTAGTTTCACTGTGCAGCCCAGACTGATTTTAAATTTGTTTTCCTCCAGATTCCACCTCCAAATGCTGAGAATATAGCATATGTATGAGTCAGACCTTTCTATAGAAAAGAACCGATAGAATGAGTGTCTGTCTGTCTATCTATCTATCTATCTACCTACCTACCTACCTACCTATCTATCGAGAATCTCTTAGAGTAGTTTACACAGTACAGGTTGGGTAGCCTGACCATGTCTATCGACAAGCTAAAGAGGCTGAGAACCTGGTAGTTAATCAGTCTATGAGGCCGAGTGCCTTGGCAATCCCAGTCTGTTGCTACAGGCCTGGAGGATTCCTGGAGATCCTCTGGTCTTCAGTCCACAATAGAAGACCAAAGAAACTGGGTCCTGGTATTGGTGAGGGATGTCAAAATAGTAGCAACAACATAGTAGATGCACTTATCAGCAAGAGCAAAGCTGGGAAGGCAAAGGCGATACTGCATTTACAGACCTCTTTATACCTGGGCTGTCGCTGGATGATGCTCCCCTCTCTATGGAAGGTCTTCTCCCTCAGTTAATCCTTCCAGGGATTTTTCTCACCTTGTGAAGTTAACCACCACGGTATGCTCCATCTTTTAATTAATGATGGTCTCTTCATATTTTTGTGGTTTCAGTAATTTTTTTTTTTTTTGTTCAGCCCACTCCCTGTAACTTTCTGTCTTCTACTGGCTTGATGGGTTTCTTGTCTGATTTTTAATCTGAACTCTGCTTTTCATGCAGTTAAGGATAGAAAACAGCACAGGAGAAATGAACCCAAAACATCAAAAAGGTTTTGTCAAATTTTATTTTATCCTTTCTTCGGAAGTTACAGATTCTCTGTCTCTTTTCCTGCCATTACTCATTTTTTTTTTTATTTTTTATTTTTTTGGCATGCATCTATGACTTGGTCTAGGACAAAAGACTTATAATGCCTCTCCCCCAGGATAATCCCCACATTACTTCTTATTTATTTTTATTTTTTGTATTTTGAGTCAGTTCTTTGGGCTAATGATTTCCATAGTGGCTCACCAACCACATCATTTGCTCAGTTCTAAATGTTTTATTCTTTTTTTTTTTTTTTATCATTTAACTTAATTACTTTTATGTGTATGTGGTCTTGCCTGGATGAATGTCTGTGCACCACAGAAGTCAGAAGAGTGTATCAGTCACATGGAACTGGAACCACAGATGGGTGCGAGCTGCCACATGGGCACTGGGAATGAAGGCTGGTCCTTTGTAAGAGTAAAGTGCTCTTAACTGCTGAGCCCTCTCTCTAGTCCCTGACGGCCCTTTTATGAAGTATCTGTATTCTGTCCCTAATCTTTAGTTGTTCAGTTGATAATAGAATTATGAGCTCTTGGCTACTTCCCCTCACAACTTTGCCTCTAATGAATGTCATTGTTAGAAATACTATTGCTGTTTGAGTTATTGTTTTATTATACATAAAATCTATTTTTCCCTTGTGAAAACTTTGGTCTCTTCTATCTTTGTATAATTTCACTACAACTAGTCTAGAAATACATGTCTTTCTTTTTATTTATTTGTCTTGCATAGACTTCCTCAATGTTTTTAATTGGAAGGCATCCTTTTTGATGAAGTATACATGATTCTCAATTATTGCCATTCCAAATACTATCTCCTCCTCACCATCTGCATTCATCTCAGCTTGTAGTTCTTGGTAGGTGTCTGTTAGGTTTTCTCCATCTTGAGTCTGTGTCTTTACTTCTCCTTTGCACTTTCTGTTCTCTTCTTCCTTTATGCTGTGCGCTGGGCAGCGCTGGGCAGTGCATGTGGAATCAACTCCTGTCTCTACCTTTGTAGCGCTGCATCCTATGCATGAATCATAAACCTGACATGTAGTACTTCTTCCCAGGATTTTACATTTGCAATGTTTATTTTTAAAATTACTCTCTCATTTTTATTAGTTCTTTGAAAATTTTATAGATTGTATTTTGATCATATTCATGTCCTCTGCACACAAATCTCCCCAGGCCACTCCAGGCCTGTTCTAACCTTCTGATCTCTTTTTGTTGGTGTTTTGTTTTAACCCATCAAGGACAGAATAGGCTGCCATATGCTCTTGAGTGTGTGGCCTTCACTGGAGTGTGGTTGGTTGCATCCTTGAAGAAAACTGCCTCTCCCTCTCCCAATAGCTTCTTAGTCAGGGATGAGATTTCATCCCTACCTCTCCCTCTCCATACAGATTTGGTCTGGCTTTAGCTTGCACAGCTCATGTGCATGCTGTCACAGTCACTGCGTTCACACATGCATCTGCCCTGCTGTGAGGAAAGACACTGTTTCCCTGCAGTCATCCATCACTTCTGGTTCCTACAGTCTTTTGTTCCCTTTCTCTGAAATGGTCCCTGATCCTTGGCAGAAGGGAGGTATCCCACTTATGGCTGGTCATTTTGAAGTCTCTTATTCTCTACATCCTGACCAGTTGTAGGTCTCTATATTAATTGTCATCTACTGCAAATATTAAAAAAAGCAAAATAAACACACAGAAAATGCTTCTTTCATGAGGGCCAATGATTTGTTATTGTACTCAAAGATTAGTGTGTCTGTTAATCCTCGTCAGTGGGGATTTTTATAAAAAAAACTCTAGGTTTTATGTTTGTGTTGTTTGTGTTTTCTGTTGACTTGTGTGCACAATGAATATTTTCTTTGTACTGTTTGTGACTTTATATTATAAGGGGACTTTCTTTTGCTTTGGGAATCTGGGCAGTCTGAGTCACTGCAGAGCCTCTTTGGGGTGTTTTGTTTACTTTGAGTCACCCAGACCCATCATCAGCCCAAACCTATTTTCACATAACTGTTCACCTCAAGGATCCCTCATGCCACAAACATGTAAAATAAACCTCAAACATGCAGGGCAGAGATGCTGCATTCTGTTGGAGGTATTATTTATTGATGGAGCCTAATTTTCTAACTAGAGTCAAGGCCGAAACAATTCCCTTACTGTCTGTCTGGAGTGGTGGGCAGATTTCTAGCCTCAGTTTTCTCTCAATTAACAACACTGGAAGAAATTGTGGGCAAATTCCAAGGCAGTTTGGCTTGGCTGACTCCCCCAGGGACAGAACATCTGCTGTGGACCCACTTCTGTGATTCTCAGCTCATGTCTACCTTCTGACCTGGGCACAACTATAGAGCACAGCCTACTCTGAATTCTACTTTATTATTCCTGTGAAGCTACATCTTGTAAAGCCAGAAGCCCTTACTCCTTTACACAATATGGTGTGTGTGTGTGTCTGTCTGTCTGTCTTTTCTTTTTCTGTCTCCAGATCTTCATGTGACTTTTATGTGACTATTCTGTGCAGCCAGTGTGTATGCTTGTTTTTCCATCACACCCATGTGTTACAAAGTGTGCCATGGAAGGGGTGCTAGTGACAGGAGGACTCCTTTTGTTCTAAGCTAAGAATGCAAACCCCACTGGAAGAACACAGGCAGACATCTGTATACCTAAGACTTTCTGTTTCAGCACCTTCATTCTACAGCACCCTCATCCATACAATGCTTGCAAGAGTGCTGATCCATGAAAAACAGACATACTATGGAGATACCTGCAGCTTCTCTTTCTGAACATGCCACACCCTACCATTCTGATTTTTTTCCCACAACTCCACACTTTAGCCAGACATATCTTGATCAAAGTTGCTGCAGATGATTTTGCATCTTTTTCTCACTCAGTTTGAGGCCGGATTTTGATTGGTGACTTGACTACATTTGTCAATAAAAGCTGCTGGGTGCTTCTGTGAGGAAGATAATTTGAAGCAGAAACACCCTTTCTATATATCTCAGCCCACATTAAAGAAGAAAAAGCTGGAAGAAGAAGTGTTTGCTGTTTGCCTGCTTTCCTTACCTCTTGCTGGCAGGTTCATCTATCCTGTTGCTACAGATGTGCAGCTGGTTTTAAATAAAAATTCTTCAGAATTCCAATATAAAGTGAAACCCAGCAGCTCTCTAGGACTCCAGCATCAGACTAAGACTCCAAAGACATCTGGCCTTGTAGACCAAACAGCTACCAGATTCTTGGTCTTGCCATTGTGAGACAATATTGTTGAAATACTGGGACTACATCTTGTAAATCTGTCTAATAATACACACGCACATGCACACACACACACACACACACACACATTCAATTCTTGTTCTTTAGAGAATGACCGATAATATGTTCACTAACAAGGGCAGAGACCTTTCCCTTCTTAATCCTTCTGAAACTGAGAGAATCCTTCATTAGGACCAACTAGATGGGGAGTGGATAAAGGAGCTTTCTGTACCTCCTGGGAACCTGAGTTCAATCCCCAGAACCTACACAAAAGAAGCAAGAGAGAACGGACTCCACAGTTGTCCTCTGACCTGCACATGTAAGCTGTTGTGTATGTGCTCAACCCTCGATCATGCCCAGGAACACCCACACATATGCACACACAAGCCATGAGCTATAGAAAGAAGCTTTCATTCTTTATTTATGATGTTGATTGTCAGATTTGGACATAATTAGAATAAGAAACATTTTTCAGTGTAGGCTATTCACCAGACATGTGATTTCTCTTAACCTTGAGAATGTCAGCTACCTTCTCCACAGGACAAGTGGAAAAATAAAGCTTAAAAAAATTAAGTTGCTACTGGTTCCATAAACGATGAAGCTGGGATTACAGCCAAGGTTTCTCTCTTGCTAGGATCCCACATTTTAAATCTGCCTTAATCATTTAATCATATTCATCATTTCTTAGTTCTTCACCTTGCCTTCTTTAAACTAGAATTCTCTAGTCCTGGAGGATGTCCATTGCTTCTACAGATTTTTATGTTAGCATCGTCATGTGTTCAAATTGCTTGCAATCTTCCCAAGCCGGAACTCAGTGCTGAGTTCAGCACAGGGCCTGGTGTGCAGTCGAGAGGCTTGTTGAACAAACAAAGCATTTCTTTCTATGTATCTGTTTCCATGTGCATGTGTATGTGTGTGTGTGCACATGTGCATTCGCACACATGTCTATCCATCAATTCGTCTATGTGTCTGTGTCTATCCATGTGTGTGTGTATCTGTGAGCTTGAATGTGTATGTGTGGATGTTCCCATGCCTGTCAAGGGAAGCGTTCTTCCTCAAGAGCCCTCCAGCTTGCTTTTCGAGACAGGGTCTCTTATTAGTATCTGGGAGACTCAATGAGTGCTTTACACTCAGTGATTAGGACAACCTGGCTGGCCAGCAGGCTCTAGGGATCCATCTGTTTCCCCTCACCCTCAACTCTGTGATTCTAAGTGTGCGCCTGGCCTTTCGATGCAAAGATTGAAGTGACGTCCTCAGGCTTAGGCACTTGGTCACCTGTGCAGTCTCCCCAGGCTCCAGCCTTTCTCCCAATGCTATTTTCTCTCCCCACTCTGTTGCCTTTCCTCTCGTACTGAAGCTGAATGCTGTCATGCTTCAGTGTGGAGCTGTAGCCAGGGCAGATGGTCAGACCCTGTACTCTGCTGCAAGAAGCACACCTAATTAATTTTGTCTGACTCACTGGGGCCTTCCGTATCTTTAAGAGGGGAAGCACTTTGCTTCTTGAGCCATTTTATCTTTGTAAACATTGCCCTACAAATAAAAACAATCAAGAAAGTCCTCCCCAGGCTTCACTTCACTGTTTGCTATTAATCTGGATTTTTTTCCTAATTGTATAAAGTAATAGTTGGCATATAACTTGGTCCACATTAAGCAGAAAATCAAAATAATTTCTGAAAAACTTTCCAACTTTTCTTTCAATTTTTAAAAAATTTTCATCAAATCAGCATGAGTACATTCACCAATATCTCTACAATATACTTACAATAAAGATTGCTATTCCTCATCTGTAAATCCCATTAGATAGCATTGCATTACTGTTTTATTGGCATTTCCATTACACGTTATCTTTTGGCTTTTTTTTTCCAGGAGCCGAGGACTAATCTTTCTTGGACTTCACTCATACACACACTTTTCTCCAAGGGTAGTTCCAAGGTTCTCTGTTGATATCCGAGACCAGTGTTTGTACTCCAAGGGCATGCACACACCATCCACAGTCCAGTACCTGTCTATTGAAGCCTTGGTTCTTTTGCCATTTGATCCCTGTTTTCCCTAGTTAATAATCATCTCAGAGTCATTCCTTCCTTAGTTTCTTTACATGGACCACTAATCAGGCTCCAGCATTCATACACAAACTGAAAAACTTCACTTGAGCTGGTGGATACACCAGGTGCTTCTCATTTGACCATCTGGGTCCTGGAAGTCTAACTTATTCCCAAAGCATACATTTGATTTTTGTTTTGTTTTGATGAAAATGGATCCTTATTCTGTACCATCCACTGTTGTTTAAATGATTTTTTTCTTCGTCTGAGTAATGCATCATGAACATCTTTCATGCCTAAAACAACCTATTTAATGGATGCATACCAACCGATAGCGCGAACACACCATAATCCATTAAACTAATTGCCCATCGTGACACATTTATGCAGTTTTCAATTTTTCACTTTTATAAACAGTCTTGAGACTCATGCTCCTCAGGCGCGATTTCGCCTAATTATTTGCTAAGATAAATTCTAAGTGAAGAATTGCTGGGTCAAGTGATCGATTACCCAGGATTGGAAGCACACTTTCCCCAATCCCCCCACCCCACTCCTGCCTTCCCCCACCAGAAATAGTGCTGAGTTTGAGAAATAACACCCATTCTCAGCTTTGAAAGTCCATTCTAAATGGTGTCAGTTTTATCACTAATTATTTTAGCTAGTCTTCAATAGCTATGAGATTGTGTGTGTTTTCATGTGCAAATTTCAGTATGCTTTGGCTTTTTGGTTCTGTATGTTGTGAACTGCCTGTTTGTGTTTGTGTCTTCTCATCCCTGACTGTCCCTTTGTTTACTACACCTTCTCAGGCTTCCTCTCTCAGGCTGGTGTCACTGCCACACCAACCCTGCTTCATGACCTCCCAGCATTTATTCATCATGTCACAGTCTTCAGGATGCTCAAATGTTGTAGGACAGAGCACATTTGCTCTTTGAAGCTCCTGTTTTAGCAGAGGGAGACAGGCAGCAAATTAAATAAGCACAAACAATTGAAAATATCAGCCGGTAATAGCGAGGGTTTCCTAACCATGCTATCCTGGGAAATGGTCTCGAGACCTCTTTAGGTTTAGCAGTTCGGAGCTGGGAGGAAGCGTAGTGAGAAGGCAGTCACTGGTTCAGCCATATCCACACCAGGCTGACATTTAACTGTTTGTATGTTGAGGTCCTAATCCTGTGACACTCTTCCTGGGTTATTTTCACCCGTAGACACTCTTTAGGCTCTCAATTTGAAGTCCTTCTCTCTCACTTGTTTTTGTGGTCTCACCTAATAAATTCCTCTTTGGTATTTATCCTATATTCGCTTTCTGAGACCTGGGAAACACAGGGATTGTATGATGAAAAGGTGAGTGAGAGGAAGCTGGTTAAAATTCACATTCTGTCATATCTAGTATGCGTTAGAACACATACACTCACAAGCCACCCTCATCCAGACTTCCTCAAGGTTAAGATATATCATTGTGTCCATGGCGGCCACATCCTCTGGTAGACTGTGAAGTCAATAATTACATGATGGTCAGTAAAGAACATTGCCATAGGATTGTTCATATTACTTAAGTCTTCAAAAGCCTGTGAAAGAGCAGGATTTATGTAGACTTTGGTTCAGATAGACCAGAAGTAAGGGAAGTTGCTCGGTACAGAAGGTAACGAGCTGATTACATAGAAGGCTAAGATGAAACTATTGCCAACAGAGGAAAAATGTCTAGGGCCAAAGTACAAAGATATTAACTGGTATTTGAAAGGAACAAGATCACTACTTTGTCTTATTGTGCGTGTGTGTGTGTGTGTGTGTGTGTGTGTGTGTGTGTGTGTGTATGTGTGTTTGCATGCAGGAGTGCTTATCTGTGTGTACATGTGTATTCTTGTCTGTATGTGGAAACAGTCAGCTGTCCTTAGGTCAGTGGTTCTCAACCTTCCTAATGCTGAGACCCTTTAATACAGTCCCTCATGTTGTGGTAACCCCCAACCATAAAATTATTCCTTCATAACTTTAATTTTCTTCTGTTATGAATTGTGATGTAAATATTTGATATGAACCCCCAAGGGGTAGTGACCCACAAGGTGAGAACTGCTGCTTAGTGATCCTGCATATGCAGGCAGGTGTGTATGAAAAGAAAATATGGTGATATTCAAAGAACTGTGTAGTGTATTGGGGAAGAATAGATACTAAATATTCAGTAGTCTAAAATTGCTTGGGATGTTTGAAAACATGTACAATAATGTCAACTCAAGAATCCAAAGCAAATAGCTAAGTATAACAAAACAGATAGTCTACTGGATGAGCAATGGAAAGTAACTAATTATAGAGAGAGTGATATGTGGTTTGTGTGTGTTCTGATATATGTTGGACACAATGGAGCAATAATTTTAACTAGCTTTACCTCACCCTCCTTTTCATCATGTGATCCATGTATTATATGGATCTTGGTGAACAGTTTTCTGGTTCTTATAACTGCAGATAATTTATGAAATAAAGGTCCAGAATAAAAGAGCACACCAAACCCAAGATATTTTCAGGTTCCAGAGGCCTGAAAACATAGTGAATGTTCCCAATCTATGAATATATGAATGAAGATAATCTGGGCATTATCACACACACTTAGGATCCCAATATTCAGGAAGTTGAAACAATAAGATCAACAGCTCCAAGCTAGATTGTGCTACATAGTAAGTCTCTGTCCCACTCCCTTTAACCCCTCCAGAGAAAACAAATAAAACAACCTCCCCATGAAAATGCTCCTATTACTGAGCTCCAGAAATATTTATAAAATATTTACATTGGGCAGGTGGAGGAATGTTTGTATTATCTTACTAAATATGGGCACTGATTATTAAATGCCAAGTGAAGAGGATGGGAATCTTGAGTACAACAGGAGCCGGCCCACAGCAGTCTAGAGGAAGGGAATAAGAACGTGGTTGAAACACAGGCGAGTGAGGCAGAATGGAATAAACTCCTCTGTCTGGGTTGGAAGCTTGGCTCCAGAGACTCAATTGTATGATATTGATTCGTTTCCATGCAATCTCCTTGCTTCTGGTTTCTTGCCCAAGAAACTTGACAAACAATTCACTTCACTTGACAAATCATTACTACAATTGCACTAGTCTGCTGGGGTTAAGAGCTCGGTGTGTCCCTTGGTTGCCTTCCTCCGGGGGCTCTTATGGAGTTAGTCAGTGGGAGAATGGACAGAGAACAGGAGTGTCTTCATTAGAGACAGCCATCCAGTTTAGATAGAAAGAGGTGCACAGGGTAAGAACTAATAAATTCTGCTGACAGTACAGAGGGGTCAGTGACAGCAGACGGACAGGGTCTGCCACGCAGAGCTGGAGCACTGATCTGAGATTCTGGGTCCGACTGTTTTTCAGATTTGAAAAATTCACACACACACACACACACACACAGAGAGAGAGAGAGAGAGAGAGAGAGAGAGAGAGAGAGAGAGAGAGAGAGAGAGAGATATTTTGATATTGGGAATGGATCCCAAATCCTGCATGAAATCTATTTACATTTTGTATATGCTTTATATACCTACCTTAATTGTATCTTTTTATGGTATTTAAATATTTTTGTATGATGCAAATTTTATGGTATAGAATTTTTTTATTCCTAGTGTCTATTAGCTTTCAGTCAGTTTCAGAACATGGAGAGCCTGGGTTCTGAATTTTCAGGGTAGGGATGGTGCTTGATCTGCAATGGCATTGACAACAGTAGACAGCTGCCCAGATGTACTCGCCGGTCCTTCCCTTTCTTCCTCACTTCATCTAGCTCTTGTCTGTTTTCTTGCTGTGTTAATTCATTATGCGTCGCCTGCTCTGTCCCCAGTCTCTCAAACAACTTGCTCTGTCCCTGGCCTTGGAAACTAGTGACAATCAATATCTTCAACTCAAACTCCAAATTTCTCTTTTGCTCACTCGAAGTTCCAACAGGATTGCTTTTATTTTCCTTTCTCTGTATGTTTCATTCAGCCTTACATTTTGGGTCTTAAATCATGTAATTCTGTGGAATGGCCCCATGATCTTTTAAATTGTATTTGCCTGTAGTGTAGCCAGTTGAATTACCTTACTGCTTTCTGTATGCCATTCTCAAGCTATTTGAGTCCATGAATCTTCATTTCCAAACACTTTAGCAATTTGGACCAAACTTGCTTCATTAGATTTCTCCTTTGCTCTCAAAGGCAGCAGAGTACAGTATACACATTGGGACATTAGAAATTTCGTGAATGCCGTCATGCACTTACAGGAATACCTTCTGAAAAATGCATGGTTGACTGTAGTCTGAATATTACAGAGTGCATTTTCATAGACTAAGATGGCTGTGCCATCACTGGAAGATACACTGTCTCTAGGGCAGTATGTTACATATGGTCTACCACTGGTCAAATGTCAATATGTGCTATGTGATGGTACTAATTCACTCCTATACTGCAGAGCTGAACTCTGTTGCTGTTTTTTAAAATAATCTCCACAGTTCCTGTTTGCCCCAAACAATAAAAAATCCTTGTAGAACTATCTCAAAGCTCAGCATTTACCCAGCCTTCCTGTCAATCTTGGCAGACACAGCCATACTTTATGTGTGAGGATCTTATGGCCACATATGCAAAATCCTT
This sequence comes from Sigmodon hispidus, assembly GCA_004025045.1. NCBI lineage: Eukaryota > Metazoa > Chordata > Mammalia > Rodentia > Cricetidae > Sigmodon > Sigmodon hispidus. The sequence goes on from PVIH01000743.1 coordinate 183,867, forward strand.
GAAGATAGTGATGGTGTTGGTATTCTGTTCTCCGACATACCACTGCTGCATCCACTTAGTACCTGCTGCCTGGACATTTGCTTTTCAAGAGACCAAAAAAAAAAAGTTGATTAAATGCAAGTGACCACTGAGGTGTGCTGAAGGCCTTGGCTGTGGAGGAAAAGCCAGTGTTTGCTTTCCTCAGGGTGTTTTCTTCAGGGCGGTCCCCTCCGCTCTTCTTCTCTCCCTTCCCTGTACCCCACCCTTTTCCTTGTGGACAGATAAGTCTGTGTTTAGAGTAATGTAACTTAAACTCACATTTATTAGTAAATCATTTTGTTTATAAACTAAGCTAGACTGAGAGAGAGAGAGAGAGAGAGAGAGAGAGAGAGAAATTAAAAAGGGGGCCTTTGCAGTTAATACCATTAGCATGGGAGAGAATCAGCACACACTGAGCCTTGTCAGGGAAAGAGGCAGTTAGTGAGGTCCTACACCTTCATCCTGTCTCATCCCTATTTTATTGTTGGGGGCATCATTCTGTTGCCCAAGTTCATACCTGTAAGCCAGGGTTTATCTATCCAGTGTTCATCTATGTTGTTGTGGTGCTCTACTTCTAAGAGTTTACTGAGCAGACAGATGGCTCCCAGGGCCTTCTTCTGGTCTTCATGGGTTCATCCTAGCCACATTCTAGAGCTCTGGTCTCTTAATGGAGATTGAGTCATACTGTGGCATCCTGGGGCTGCTGATGTTCTCCATGTCTACTACTACTACTACTACTGCCTGGCCATCTGCAAATTAACATACAACTTGCTGGCCATCTGCAAATTACAATACAAAGTGAGATCATTAGCTATAGGGGATGGTTCAACAGTCTAGCAGAGAAGGTAGAGACTTTCAAATCATTTCCTAGCACCCAAGTGGATGATGCCTGCACCTAAAGAGCATGCTCCCCCTGTGGGAAGATAGTGAGGACGTGAGTGAGGCTGCACCCTCCTTTGCAGAGAGAAATAGCCAGGGAATGAGAACAGTGAGTGAGTGAGTGAGGACTCACTTCAGGTGTATAAAGTCTTTCCCTTGGGGAAGACTTCTGAGCTAGTGTGTATCTTCTATCTCACTACTCAAGGTTGCACTTCAATTTTAACCTTCTTGGTCAGCCACCGTATTCATCAGACTTCATTTTGAATAAATTTTGATTGTTTCCAAGAATAAAATTTGCTCTCATAGCCTAGAGATTTATATTATGTGGAAGGTGCCATCATGTTGGAAGGACTCCAGAGGATTTGGGGTAGATTTGGTATGGAAAACAATGACAACTTGTCTCATTATTTTGCAGTCCATCCTCACAGATTTGTTTTTGCCTTCCATGAAATTCAGGCCGGGATATAGTATTTCAAGTGCTTTGTCAAAGCATTGTAGTTAAATAATTTCTTTTCTACAATTTCTTCTTGGAGAGAGAGGGAAGGAGAGGGAGGAAGGAAGAAAGAAAAGCAAAAAGATGATGTGGCTGCGGAAATTGTAACAGGTGAGTATGTGGTGTTGCTGAGTATGGAGAGTGACTGAACCGCAGTTTGGTGACATCAGACTGATGTCAGCATGATTTCTGTAGAGAAGTGAGAGTCACCCGTAACTCTCCCAACTCCGGGGGTCTCATCTTCAATTCCTGAAGTCCCTCTGTGGGATCATTTGTTTGGCGGCAGATTTCAGATATAAGTGGTTTGTTTTAGTCACTAAGCAGTCAGATGCATACAAAACCCACCATAAAACATGTAGATAAGGAGGCTGTCTGCTTTCCCTCTCTCTTTTAGATATAGCTTCTGGCTTGAGTTTTGTTTTTCTTCATAGCTTATCATCTAAGCCACAAATAAATTTCCTTTTCTTTTTATCACATGGAATCTTGAATTTTTATTTGGTCAAGCACGGTTATTATTCTCTCTGACACTCAGGTTGTGCTAAAAATGGTTAGTGTAGTTTCATCAGGTGATTCCAGGGCCTTTTAACACTATTAGTCCAAACACACCTTTGTTTTCTGACCTACAGATTTTTAGGTTCCTGATGTAGATCCCCTGCTCTGTTTCTCTGGGAACTGCTGGTTTCCATGGCAAGAGTAATATGGTTTACAAACTAAGATCTAAAAATGTATGTATATTTTAGTATCTTCAGAGGACAAAGCTAGGAAATACACATACATACACACACAAAAGATCATATTAGTATTTCAAATGTAAAAGATCATTACTCCATTAGTTACTTTTTGACTATAAATGGATCTCTTTTCTCTCATGGAGGGTGTGTATCTATGGAGGATTACATTTAACAATTCACAAAATGCCCTTTATACAAGTGGGAAGCTCTGGATAGACAGCCAAGGCGATGATTCCATGGTGAGAAGCCCGCAATGGTATTGGAAAATGTTTGGGGTACATGTGGAAGACTAGATCGTCTCACCACAAATTAGTTGAGAATAGAAAAGGCTCTCTCTGTGACAGGGCGGGGCCAGTCTGAGGCAGGGCCTCTTCTTGGAACTCATGTGCCTGCCATGGAGCTCCTTGGGAGGGACATGGCGCCTCATTGGCTAGTGGGTCACATCTCTGACCTCCAAAGACAAAGATGTTTTTAAAGAATATTATGGCATGCATGCCTGTAAGAAAATCTTTCTTCACATTTTTCTCATAAATATGGAATGCTTTTGATTATAAAACTGGGGGGATGTCTCTAAAATAAAATTGCTGGGTTAATATGTATATAAAATTATAAGGGTATGCATGTAGCTGATGCATCTTGCTAAATCATATGACTGGATAGATGTATCAGTTTACACCCCTGGGGGTGGAGTGGGATGAGTTCGTCCCTTTTTGATATTCCATCCTGCTGAGGCTTTGCTTTTCTTATGCTGATCATTCCTATTGGAACTTCTGTGTGCTACTGTAATGGATGTGAGTTACTTTTAAGTAACATATGATAACAAGTTGATATTTTTAACCAATTAACTTTCATGGACACTTGAAATTTGAGTTGATATCCCTTTTCTTGTTGATCTCTTTCTTGCAAATTGTGGTTTATTATCAGAATTTTTTCTTCCTTTTTTAAAAATAGATTATATGTATTTATTATTTGTGTGTATATGTGTGTGTGCATGTTTGTGTGTATGTATGTGTGTGTGCATGTGTGTGTATATGTATGTGTGTGTGCATGTGTGTACATGTGTGTGTGTGTGTGTGCGTGTGTGTGTATGTGTGCGTGCGCTAACAGCTTTCAGGAATCAGTTCTCTCCATCCACCTTCTGAGGTCTGGGGAACAAACCCAGGTGATGATGCTTCTCCCTCTTGTATTTTATCTAAAAGTGAGAAAAACCTGCATCGTGCATTGTTAACTGCTATTTCAAATAATAAATCCCTGTGCTTAAACTACACTTTACATTATTTAACAATAGCATTTGAGAAATGAAAGATTGCTGTGTGGGTGGGTTTTGTTTATTGCTTTTCTCTTAGCTTTTTTCCTGAAAGAGATGTGATGTTGTCATCTTGCAGGAGGATTACTTTTATCATAATGGGCAAGCTATTCGTAGATGAAGAACCTAGTTAGAAATTTTAAAAGGCTACATGTACATGTTCTGAAACCAACAAGAAAGATTCAAAACACCATACAAGCTGGAAGACAGTCATGGTATAAATTTGTATTTGTTTCTAGTCAATATCAATATTGGTTTACATATAGTTCTACCAAGGTAACAAGCTTGATGCAACTGGGGTTTGTTGGGCAAAATTTCTAACTAATCATTTTGGTGTTTGTGAGGGATTTATTTCTTAATTTAACTTTACAAAAGAGAGTTTGAGAAGGAAGTGAGACAATTGGCTGCAGATCCGTAGTGGAGATGAGCGTGAAATAAGCTGGGTTAATTTCCTCCAGTTTCCTTCCCTGAGAGCATGTTTTTCATTTTTCTGGAGTCTAACACTCACCACAGAGGAGATAACTGCTCTACCTTGAAGCTTTTTCAGTCTGCAGCTGATGATGCCTACACACTAGCAAGGGCTTGTTGATGAATCAGAGACAGTGATGGAGTTTTGGAGAGCCTAGAGCATGGCATCCCACTGAGGATCTCATAGACACCTTGGGAGAATGGCCCTCACCCTGTGGCCTTCCTAATCAACGTATATTTTTAAAAAATATTGGGGGTCCCTCAAGAGAATGCCTGCATGTGCCTTCAACATACTGATGTTGCATGTAAGTTTATTAGCTGATATAAAAGAACATACAAACAGCTTCTACAAGAAGCATATTTACCAAAGGGAACATTTTTAGTGAGCAGCACTGTTCACAGTTGGGGAAATTTCTTTTCATATCGGTTTAGTAAAAGGAAGCTGGATTGCTAGTGTTAGCATTTTCAGCATCTCTAGCTGCCATGGGAATCCAATGGCCACGTGCTGTTAGTACTCAGGCATTGTACTAGTCAGCCCAGGGTGCTGTGCATTTCCAATACTTAAGCAAACATCTGGACAGCCTAGAGTTTGTGTGGATACAATCTATGTGCAGGTGATAAAGACCCTTATTAAAGGCAAGCCCTCCCCTTCTCTCTCTCTCTCTCTCTCTCTCTCTCTCTCTCTCTCTCTCTCTCTCTCTCTCTCTCCAAGTCCTCACCTCAGTGTTTCTCTCTCTCTTTTCCTCTCTCCTCTCCCTCTTTCCCCCACTTTCTCCCCATGAAGCTGCTCTACGATGCTTTCTCTTCTCCTATCCCTTTTCTTCCAATAAAACTTTCCCTCTGAGCACTGACTGCATGGGGTCTCTGTCCCTCTGTGACTGCTGCACACCATTGTTAAAAAATACAACAGCTAGTTGTCCCCTGCATTCAATCTGCTGTTGTAGCATTGGTTAAGTAGCTTCTAAAAGACACTTCTGTTACTATTCAGAGAAAAAAAACCAGGACAGGGCTGCTACAGATGACAACTGCCAGGATTGGGGAGATGGAGAAGAAGAAGAGAGAAATAATGTTTAAGTTCGAGTCTGGAGAAAGCCAGCGAGCAGCCACAGGAAGGCGGGAGGAAGCTGCTGAGAAGAAGCGGAAGGAAAGCATGCTTAGGCTTTTGGTGAGTATCGCCAAGAAAGCATGACAGAAAGAAGGAAAGACAAGAGTCCCACTTTGCTTTCTCAAGTCGGAGCTCAGAAGAATGAGTGTGCAGGCTCAGTGGTGGTGTGTGGTGTTACTCTGTAAACAAGGGCTTCTGGGAGGGATAAATACACAGCTCCATTAAAGGGTAATTATTTCTTAGCTTGTCTTGAGGTGAATCAGCCTTCCTGGGAGTGGTTTCCTGGCCAGGGCCTAGGAGATTAGAATGTCCCATCTCCACCTGGAACTATAGGTAGACTTCACAGGCATTCTTTTGACCAGCAGGCCATAGCTTTCTCTTACGGGCCTCATCGCAGTTCCTGAAGTCTCTACCTTTTCATACAATGCTTAAAGCCAGGGGATGGGGGTGGGGGAGTGTGTGTGTGTATGGGGGAAGTGAGGAAGTAATTGTGACATTTCTCTTCTAGTGTTAACAGAGAAACAGGAACTGTGATCCAAAGTGGATCAGGATCAGGAGTCCATTGTCTCTCCAACCCACCCCCCAAGCCTGCTAATACCTGGAACATCACTCCCAACCTGTCCCTGCAGCGGTGGCCACTGTGCTTTCTTGTGGGTCCTCGACATGCCAGACAAGCCTTTGCCTCAGGCTTTTGCCCAGGCTCTTGCCTTCAGAATGTTCTACCTTTGGTATAGTTAATGCCTTTCAAGACTTGGGGTAGATATAACTTCCTCACTGTGTGGTATTTTGTTTACCCTATCTGAGATCCCTCATCTTGCCTCTGTACTGGACTACCAGTCAACACCAAGTTCATTCCCCCACTTCTCTAAGCATCCATACATTCGGTTGCTGATACGGATTCCCAACCAGCTTGTTTTGCCAACACTTGTTAAATGAATAAGACATGTAACACCTTAAAACAAACAAACAAAGAAAAAAACCCACCTTGGGTGCTTTGGATCTATTCTTACTGCCTGAGGTTGTTATCAGTTACAGCTAGTCTTCAGGAATTGAGAATAACTATAACTGAGAGCTGGTCCCCTAAAGTGTCAACAATTCAATTCCTCTTGGCTGAGAGCAAGAAAGAAAAACTAAAGAGAAGAAAGAAGGAGGAGAGGGGGAGGGAGGGAGAACCCCCCCATTTGTTTGTTTACAAATAGGGTTCAGGCACAGCTGGATCCAGAGGTTCTTTTCTTTCCCTGTCTCATTCCCAGACAACCTCTCTTTGTGATGCTAAAGATATCACATTCCTCCCTAGGCTTTATGTAATCTGCTACACCTTGAAACAGAAAGTGTTTATATGTGATAACATCCTGCTCATTTGTTCTGGGTGGATACAGTAGGGTGTGTGTGTGTGTGTGTGTGTGTGTGTGTGTGTGTGTGTGTGTGTTTGATTTTTTTCTGCATCTGTCTCTGAAGTAGCAACTGTGTTCACTGTGGCTCTTTCAGACCCATCCAGCAGCATAGGGGGTATATTATGTTCCTTTCTGTCCCTGTATGTGCCTTGCTTCTCTTGTAGGAAGATGCTAGATCTCCATTTCTTTGCTTGCTTATTTGGTCCATCCTTCTGTAGGGAGTGCTTCACCCCTCTTGTCTTTACTGCATTCTCTGCACCATGGAGCACCTCGCCACCCTGCTCACTTCAGCTGCTCTTCGGCATAAGGCCCATTTCATCTTGTATAGGTCACCATGCTTTGAACAGATGAGTGTGTGCAGGTGTCCTTGTACCCTACCAGGTCAGTCATCAGATCCCTCAAACCCTAGCATGCCTATGGGAAGCTTTCCCCTGGCCTTGCTGGGGCTCTGATCTGCTCTTCTATGCCAAGTCACTCTGAGTGAGTTTACTCCTAACCTTGGGGAGGTGATCCCTTGGGCTTGCCTGCTCCTCTGTGGAGATGGTTCCTGCTCTACTCACACTCTGAATATTCAGAGATTACCATCCCACATCCACACCAGAAAACTTTCTTATTCCAGTGGGTCTTTGTCATACAGCCTTTGGCTCATGAAACCCAGACGACTCTTATCACCCTGACACCATTGAGTTCATTCCTCTTCCTCCATGGATGGGAGCAGATCTTCATTCGCTTGGCAGCTTTACCATGAGCTGTTTAAGAAAGGAGAGACTTCACCTTCATCCTCATCAGTCACAGGACATCCCAGCATCCAAAGGGTCCCTCATTCCTGAAACTGGAAAGCCCATACTACCCCCCTGTAAATGAAACAATTTGCCTTTGCTGTTAATCCAGCAAAGCCCAGGGTACCTTTCCTATTTCTATGTGCTTTTTGCCCTGGTCTTTCCCACTACGACTGCATTTGCTTCATGGAATCTTAAATCTCCAGTATTCAGTGCAGAGTCTAGTCCATGTCTAACAAACAAGTCTTGGGGGAGCTCTGGCTCTGTCTGTCATGTATAGGGCAGTTCACTAAGGTGTGTGGCTTCCATGATCTGATAGAACCTCTACCCAGTTTGCTGGGACCTGCAGACACGGTGGGACTCTGCTGTGCACTGCTGGCTCCCCTGTGCTGATGTAAAAGTATCCCTTTATCCAGACAGGCATCCTTTCAAGTGGTACCTCATCTGGCTGGGGCTGTGCTGATGACTTACGGGAATGGACAGGCACAGAAGTACAGTTAGCATTTATCCATTGCTTATGTTGTGTAGACTGTCAAAACTAATGAAATTTCATGACGGACGGGCAACGACTAGCTTCCTGGTGTTATTTATCTTTCTTGCTTCTGGCTCAGAGAGTCGGGTGATTTTTCATTTGCATTTAAAAATGCCAAGAAGACTAAGCGCAATTCGCCTACTCAGAAAGCTAGCAAATTGTGTCATTGCAGGACCATACTTAATACTCATCAGGCATGAGAAATGAAGAGCGGTTAGGCAGGCTAGTCTATCTTGCCCATTCCCCTCATCTCCTTTTCCACCACTTCAACCAGTTGCCAAACCCCAGGGGCATAGATCATGTTTTCTCCCTTGCTACCATCTGATAGCCAGTCTTTACAATGATTAAACAGAAGGTCCTGGGGCGAGTGGCGAGTGACATGCATCCCTTTGGCTCAACAGACTTGTTATATATAACAGTCTTGGAGAGATGATGAAATAGATGTAACCCATAAGGAGAAAATAATGAGATGAAAAAAAGACAACTGGATAGAAGAGAGGAGGGAGGTCCTGGGAGACAGTTTAATTCCACACCGACAAGACTTCAAGATTGTGCAACTGTGTTCACAGAACCAGAAGAAACTCGCAGACCAATTAATCATAACAACCCAAACCCATGGCTGGATGGGCTGTGAAATCCCTTTGTGTGCGTCATCCTCCTTCTTATCTTCCTACCCTGAGCCATGTGATCGGCCTGTTCTTTGTACCGTATCTACCTGATCTCAAAGGAACCCTGTGCACTGTAATTCTTTACTCTCCACAAATTACTTTTGGGGGTCTCTAGAGGGACCCCAAGTGTACACTAATCAATTGTCAGGTCTTGTGTCTCATCTGTGTTATTTTTCTTCTTTCTCACTGTTCTCACTGGAGCTTCCCGAGCTGTGTCCGTAAAGCATTCAAGGGACAGCCCTATGTCCCCCGGAGCCTGTGCAGCGTCAGAAGCACTGCATATCAGTCCAGTCAGGAGAAAGCTGGCTTTCCAAGTGTTTTCATAGGGACCTTAAAACTGTGCCATTTGTGTCCAATAAACAGCTCTTGGGCAGACAAATCTGAAAGACGAGTATTATGTTCTAAATCCAAGCCCTTGCTGTCATGAGTAAGCCTTTGTTAAGGGGCCAAGCTTTGCTGCCTCACCTTTGCTCCCTCAGGTTGGGTTATTTTTCAGAGGGCTCTTCAGTTCTTCCTGCACACTGGCATTGGAAAGGCAAAGCATGTCCTGACATGTCCATTTCTCAGTCAAGGACACTTAACTGCGTGTCTATACTATGTTACATGCTCAAGGGCTGAAAAGACAAATCAGATGTAAGACTTGCTCTTGAAGATGCGTATACCAACAACTATGCAATAAATAAATATGTGGTAAGGAAATTAAAAGTAAGTGCAATGAGAGAGGTTTGTAGGCATTGAATAGGTAGATGATGGGGTAAAGATGGGAGCTGTGTTCTATGGGGGGGTCAAGGTTGAGGTTGCAGAGGAAGAGAGAGGAACATAGTCTAGAAAGAAGAAATAGTGGGAGCAATGTGGATGGCAAGGATTCCCACAAGCTGAGGCATACCTTACTTAAGGGGAGATATTTGGGATAATCTGAAAGAAAGGGATGAAAGTCTACATACATGATGTCATAGGCCAGCAAATAACACGTGTGCCTCTTATTTGTATGTATCTCAATATACTAATCTGATATGCTAATGTGGAGCCGTTGGCAGTCATAGAACAGGTGAAACAGGTGAGTTCCCCTGGATCATGGTGTGGTACATGAAGGGAAGCAACCATGGCTCTGTGGAGGTATTTGCAAGTAGCAGGAAGAATGGAAAAGGAGATGAAAGCAGAAACTTTCAAAATAGAGGAAAGATTTTGGGAGACAGCTATTAAGATCTGAATCTGAAATGCTTGCCATCGGGTCATCTTAAATACTCGGTCCTAGGTGATGGCACTATTTTGGGAAGTTCTGGACAATTGAGATAGGATTCAACCATAGGTCCTTGAGGTGTGTTACTCTCAAATGCTTCTTTCTATTCTCCCAAATTCTTGATTTGCTGTGATGAAAATGGCCTCTTCCATGGCTATGGCTTGAGCTGATCAACCATGTCATCCCTGTCATGATGAATGAAACCTTCGGAATTTTGATCCAAACTAAACTATCTCTCCTACGGTTGTTTCTGTTCGGTGTGAGGGTCACAGGGACACAAAGGTGATTAATACAATGACAAGGGGGGGTAAGGGGATGAAACTAAGAACCAGATATTGTCAAGGAAGACTATGACATCCCACCCACAGAGAATGCTCTAGAAGGAACAACTCTGTTAGACGGGTGACGTAGAAACAATAATTTTCACCTTATACGGTGTGACATAGTGGGTAAGTGTGTAGCCTTGCTACAGGGCATGTGACATTCCTAACTCTCAAGCTTGGAGTTTCAAAATTTGAATCCTGTCTCATTTTTCTTATCCATGAACACTTGCATTTTTGGCATCTAGGAAAAAATCAGGGAAAACAAAATGGCACAATGATGATTAACAAGGACTTAGGCTGCTGACAAGGCAGTGCATTCACTGAGATCACGTTAGAGGTTATTCTTGGGAGAGGTCAGGTGGCACGATGGGCACTCCAGACGATACCCTGTATACTCTAGACAGCATTGTGAGTACTGTGGGTACTTCAGGTGGCACCATGAGTACTCATTCACTCCAGGAAGTATTCTATATACTCCCAGTGTTACCATGTAGAACCACGGGCATGCCTAATCCAATCCAGAAAGGAATTTCCTGGACCCATGTGTCCATAATCCCACTCAACTCATCCAAAAAGTGACTTAATTGGAGATCAATTCCAGTTAATACTATAGAGTTAGCAGTGACAATTATGGACACACTGGGAATTCCCCTTGAATACCAAGCTTTCCCATAACAAAAGCCAGAAAAGCTGGAGGCCATTGGAAATTGTTTTGCCTGGAAGTTTCTACAAGGTCCACATGCTCAGAACCAGGACACCGATGCTGGGCCTGTTGCCCTGGCCAGCTTAGGTGATTGCCAGCTGTTCATGAGCCATCTCTTTGCTGAGAACTTAGAGTTTGTCTGGTCCATTTTCCATGGGGGAGGGAGACAGTTGAGTGCTGTTTCTCTCTCTCTATGGGGGAGGAGGAGAAGAGGCAGAGCTGAAGCTGGTCCTTACTCTGCTTGCCTTCCTGTTGCAACTGGCTTCATTAGATCAGCCAAGAGCTGCCAGCACCTATAACTTTGGCTTTCCTAATTAAAACTTCACAGAGAGCTCGCCCCCTACTCCCACTCCCTCTTAGGAATGTGCTCCTATAACTCAGGCATCTGCCCCTTGAGCTAACCTTTCTTGAAACCAGATAAACAAAGTAATACCAATAAAAATATCCATCTGTGCTTAAAGATAAATAGAGCATTAATATACCAAGCGGAGATCTGGGTTCTTTGGGAGCCAGCTTTAATGATATTACACATCTGTTCCTGCTCACCCTGCTCGCTCTCCACTCATTTTTCCATTCCCACATTCTTAGAAACAAATAAAGGGACAGACAGAAGAGTGTCTAGGCAAAGTGGGGTGCCACCTGATCTGCCCCTTTTCTCAGGCCAGTTCCCTCCAAAGGGATGTGAGATAAGACCTGAAAAGTGATCTCCCTCAACACTTCATCCCTCAGCTTGAGTTTTGGTATCAATTTTATGTGTAGGGATATTTTAAAATTAGACATTTTAAAGATACGAGAAACCAGCTGACTCCTTCACAGTGGTCAAGAGATGGTTATATATTTGTATGAAACTATATTTATGAAAGTGTACTTGACCAGGGCAACCATTCCTTTTCTTTCTAAGCACCCAAAGCTATTAGCTCAACACAAGTATTTCTTTAGAGAAGAACTGACCTGGATGGACAAATTAGATGATAATCATTTCTTTCAACATCATTAGCATTTGAGAAGAACTTCAGGCCATAGAGTTGAGTATATAGCTCAGTGGTAGAGCACTTGCTAGCATGAGTATAATGTTCTCATTTCTGAACTCCAATGTGTCTACAGGCTATAAATGTTCTGAGGGCAATGATGAAGGTACTTTGGGGCCTGCCTGAAGACAGGGTTGAAAAAGTATAGCCATGAGGGTGCAGCAGATCCTGCACTGCCCAGCAAAGAGCAACCAGCTTCAAATGCTATGCACCTAGTGTCCAGAGGCATCAACTGTTTTAAATGGGACAACTTTGTTTTCAAACTTAAATCTCACAATAAACTTCATATATGACATGGATTAAAGGAGAGGTATTTTACCCAGTAGAAGGGTTTTCCACAGTGCCTTGCAGAGCACCATTTAAAAAATCTCTGTTCTAGGGACACCAACTGACCATACAGCTTTAACATTCTGACTGGGATTGCAACAAGGCGAGGGCTGTATAGTTAACTATTTTACACTATAATTTTATTCCTCTCAACATTTTGTTCAAAACTTTCTAAGCATACAGAAAAGTTAAACTAATTGTCATATTAACACATGAAAACCAACCATCTAGATGTCTACAATTGCTAATATTTTGCTTTTAATAAATCATGTTTCTATATATGCCAATTTATCTTATCCTTAGAGGCCCTTCAAAATTTCAGACCTCCAAAACTATCACTCCAATGGGTCAACACACACATCAGTTTTAGCAGCTCAATATTTGTTTATAGTTCTACTTTTATAACATTTATTCAGTTACTTATTCATGCATCCATTTGTGTGTGTGTGTGTGTATGTGTGTGTGTGTGGTGTGGTGTGTATGTCAGGGGTCAATTTGTGGGAATTTAAAGGTCAAATTTACAAGAAGGAAATGAATAGGTAGAGCTTATAGTTTGTGTTTTAAATTTAAAGGTTCGATTTTAAAGGTCAAATTTACAAGAAGGAAATGAATAGGTAGAGCTTATAGTTTGTGTTTTAAAATACAGCCACATAGCTCACTCTGTCATGAAGACACAAGGCAGCTGTGTCACCTCTGATGGTTTCCTTGGGGGCCCCTCCAACTCTCCCCAACACTCCAGATCTATCTTCTCCTGAACTTCTAGCCACCACTGCTGGCATCTTATTTTTACCACAGATGAGCCTTTCATGTCCTAGGCTTCCCAAGATTCCAGTGACCTACTAGCAAGTTCTCTGAAGCCTAACTTCTTTCAGACTGCATAATGCTTCTAAGACTGGACTCTGTATTGTCTCTCCCCAGCAGTTCCTCCAGTGGGTGACATTTGGGCTGAAGACTGAAGAGGACTGTGGCTTTAGTGATTCACCCTGGCCTCTTATGTCCAGCATGTTATCTAACTGGCACACAACCCATCTGTGCAGAATGTACTAGCACACACCAGTAATAGGTGAGAGAATCTTTGGACCTGGCTGGGCTGCACAGCAGGCCTGAGCCATGGTACCATCTCACATAGTGTACTGGGAGTTCACAGTTACTCACAGACACACTGTCCTCCAGCATATAGGTTCTTAAACTGCAGGTCATGACCCCATGCTGAATGGAAGGATACAAAAACCCTGGCAATGGAGAAAGTTTACAGAATATACAAGACCAAAGACAAATTCAGAATCAAACAGGTGCAATCACAGTCAACAAACTCAGAATCAACAATTCAGAACCAAACTCTGAGGTGCCCCCTAGCCTCAACTATTTCACCGCAGTCTTCCCTCTGAAAGCAAGCAGCTCATTCTGCATTGTACATGTCACCTTACCACACAATGCTAGTGAGTACCTTGGCTCACATTCCACACTACTATTTTGTTGTGAACCACAGCGTTTTTACTTTCTTGTTCTGTGGTGATATGTTACATATTTAGTAAAACCTAGAATATCAAGAGATAAACCCACAGTCAAACTAGGCAGAGATAGCTCCAAGAGTTCCAGGGATAACAGAGCAGTGGTAACTCACACAGCTCCAGGAGGCCTTCTGGATCTCTGTGGGTACAAGGCCAAACAGCTGGGCTTTCACACCTTTAATCCCAGCACAGGGAAAACCCGGAGTGGTGACCTATGCCTTTAATCCCGTAACTCCAGAAACAGAGATCTTCTGTGTTTCTGTGAGTTCAAGGCTGACTACCAAATAGAGTAGCTCACGCCTTTAATCTTAACCTGGATGGGATATATCTGGGGGAAGAGGCAGGCTTGGGAAAACAGCAGCAATTAGAAGTGACGAGGAGTGTAGCTGGGAGACAGCTGGGTGAGATTTGCCTGTGGCCTTTCTTCTCTGATTATTTCAGCCTTTCCCTGATATCTGGCTCTGAGTTTCTTTCATAACAAGAAGAATTCATGTAACACTGCTCTTACAGAACATACCGTGTAGTTACTGTAGAAAACAGAGGCACATAACATTTTCACCACCCTTTGTCTGCATGTAAACTTTAGTAGTATAGCTATGGTGGAATGTTTGACTTTAAAGCTGCTGGCTGCTTAGAGCCTGGAGATGGCCTAGCAACTGAAAGCATTTGCCACTAAGACTGATGACCTAAGTGGTAGCCAGACCTCTGATTCTTGGCCTGCTAGAATGCCAAGGAGTTCTAGCAGCTAGCTCCTACCCCTTGGAACTGGGGTATTTCTTCACTGCCATACTGGACTTGTACCCTCTCAACCCCTGAGACAGAAAAAACCCTTCTTCTCTTAACTTGCATTTGTCAATGATTTTGTCACATGGCAACAAGAAAAATAATGACTGCGATTGGAGTCTAACACATTCACAATGTATCACTATCCCCATCATGCAACACTCCATATCACTATCTCCATAATGCAAAAATTTATCTGACTCCCCATTCGTGCCTTGCCCCTGCCTCCAGAAGCCACCATTGTCCTCTCTGCTCTATGAATACAACACTCGTTAGCAGCTCATGCAGGCAGACCCACAGTGTTTTTCCTTTAGCATCTGATATATTTCATTTCCATCCGCGCAGTAGTATGTGTGAGAATTTCTTACCTTTATATGCCAACTACTATTCCATCCTATGCACTGATTGTATCTTCTAGGTCCATCCTCCCATCAATGGATGCTTGGCTCACTTCCACCAATCGTTATATTGAAGAACACGGCTGTGAATACAAATGTGCCAATGTCTTTTAAGACATCTGCTTTCAATCTCTAGGGTATACAACCTTAAAGGGGGATGGCCAGATCTTGTGTTCTTCTATTCTGAGCTTTTAAGGCACTATCCTGCTGTTTTCCACGGAGGCAATCACATTTTATTTTCTGTTAGAGACAAAATTAGAGCAAATCTACTCTTGGCTCTATTCTATTTGTGAATTGGGCAGCAGTCTAGACCAAAAAATTGGTTGTGAATGCCCCACTACACCATGTGAGGAGATTGTATTTATAACCAGTGAAGACTACTACCAGTGAAGAATCCCCGTTAGAACATGACTGAGGTTCATACACAAGGCTGAGACTGTGATAGTCTCTCTAAAAGTTGGTTCAGTCTGTGTACACATCAGGTCAGCCTACAATTCCCCATAGAGGGAGAAATCTCTAATCAAGCTTGGGCGGTATAGGCAGCTTTAGGACAAATTCAGCCCCGAGATTTCCCTCTGTTCCCAGCAGCATGCTCTCCTCTTGTTCTCTGATATTCAACATCCTAACAGTAAACAGCTTTAACCTACATATCTCTGGTGGCTCTTTGTGTTCCTCCAAAGGCCCATGTGTATTTCACATGAAGGGTATTTTAAGGAAAAACAGGAAGATAAATGAAACAGAGGCTCAGGTGGAAGGCCATCATGGCTGAAGAAGAAGGCAGCAGGAATTGGGCTGCGGAGGAGTCTGACTTTGGCTTTATAGAGATAGAAACCTCTAGATGATTTTGAGCTGGAACAGAGCATGTTCTACCTGCATTTAAAAGTGTTCCACTCTGGCTTCCTAGCCCATGGACCCCACCCCCTCACACACACACACACACACACACACACACACACACACACACTCACGGGGCATCATCTGGGACTAATTACCCACTGAGCATACTTAGCAGCAATATTTATCATCATCATAAAAACATACAGTGTGGAGAAGCGATTTACGGTTTACAAAATGCCTCTGATTCATCATCACACTCTGTTCCCGGGCCAGCTTTTGCAGTCTCCAGTCTTCCTGGCCAAGTGCCCCTTGCAAGTCATCTTCTCAGACTTACCATGCATTAGACACTTGGTGTGTTAGTAGCAGAGCTGGGTATGACCCTTATGATCACTAAGTGACTTCGATATCTTTGGCAGCTACAGCTATAGCAATAACGTACTGGCTTGGGTGTGTTTTTGAGATTAGTCTCTCTGTTTATAGCTGAGATGTGGTTTCCTGTTCCCAAATCACCCAGTGCTGGTCCACGTCTCTGTTCCAGCACCATTTATCACCTACCCTCGACACAGCAGCTTTTTCTTAGCAGGTTAGTCACTGCCATAGTACCTTTCTCTGTAGGACTCTGCTGCCTATAAACACATTCGGGATGAATCTGGAAAGCTTTAGCAGCCCATCCTCTGGAAACAGTGAAGTCTAGGCATGCAGGTGTACATGATCACTGAGCACACATTGAGTGTTTGATGTATGTGGTAACTATGGGAAACATTGGGTATACAACGAAGAATAAATAGGTATAGTGCATGGTGCTTTCTGATGCTTAAAATTCAGGAAGGTTAGATAGATGGGGTAGGCATGGGGTAGGGGGCATGGGGTAGGGGGCAGTGGGCATGTTGGCATACAAAATTACTGATGTGATCAGCACCCATGGGTGATATACACACCGGGACACTCACTTTGATGGGAGTATTCAGAACATAATTCTATTTAGAAAGACACAACTTCACTCAGATGACTTTTAGGATTCCTCTAATCAGCAATGTCATATATTGATTGAAGACTAAAGTCTAAGAACTAGAAAGCCCCATGAGAGAAAGACAATCATTTGAGACAATGTGTTTTTTATGTAATAGAAAAAAAGCTAAATTTGAACTAAGCATCCAGATGTCTAATAATATACTGTCCCAATTATTTAGATATGCTGACTGATGAGTGCTCCTTCTTGTGCAGGACCTACCTGAAGATCTGAGCAAGCAGGGCTGGTGTTACCTGGGTGCCTCTGACTGGTGTGACATCCAGGACACTGGAGATTATGTTCTGTCTGGTTCCTTTGAGGAAGGAGCATATGGCTCCGTTGGTAGGGTACTGGAGGGTGCTTGCTAGGCTATGTGGCTTAGGCTGCTAAGCCTTAAACTGGGAATGCTATTGAAAATCCAGAGTGGTTGGCATCACACTATGTTGCAGATGAGGAGCTCATGTAGTTCTCAACAAACATTTCTTGAAGACCTACTATGTTCCATGCAGAGTTTGGGTTCAGGGAAAGAACACCTTTCATGAAGTCAACCTCTTCATAGAGATGCCCCTTTAAGGAAAATAAGCAAATGCATCCCAGGAAATGCATTCAGAGCTTGCCACACACTCTGAAAGACATACAAAGGACAATGGAGAGAGAGTGACCTGTGACTTGCTCAGGTGGATGTGAGCATGGTGTCTAATGGCAGAGATGTGGTAGTACATAGCTTGGTGGAAAGACCAAAAGGTCCTAGATTGGCAGAGGAGTGATGACATAAGACAAGAAAGGAAATGATGTTAGACCCACAGGCAACTGGAGATTAACCCCTCAGAGCCACAGTTACCACTGATGGCCAAGGTATCAATATTGACTTGCATTCACCTTGGGCTATGTCTGGGCAGAGTGGGCACAAATGGTCAGAAAGAGCTTGAGACACAGTTATAGATAGTGCTGTTCAAATTGGGGCATGCATGGTACATGTGAGTAGGGCAGTGGAAGGGTACTTACTCTATCCAGGATGATGTGGATAAGCACAGCCTCCTAGACGTGAGGCTGAGGGACAGCAGATCTAAGGAGACGGAGGCAAGGAGCATTCATGGTAGAGAGAAGAGAATGGGTAAAGCTCACTGCCATATTAAGATAGATGACAGATAACCTCAAGGCTAGTGTGAAAAGAGAATAGACCCTCCAAGACCTGCTGAGGGGAGTGGAGAGACAGGCAAGGCTTGAGGCTCATGGCAAAGAGTCAACATCCAAAGGAAAGAAGATTCTAGAAGGGCAGTCCTTTGCTTTTTATGGGATATCTTCATAGAATCAAACTTTAAGAGTTGCAGGAAGGGATTGGCCACCTGGAATCATTGGGTAGAAGACTGTAGTCGGGGAGACTCATGCCCAAGCAGAGGAAGCAGAGACCCAGACAATGCCAGTGAGCCTGGGAGAGCACTGAACTGTGGGAAGGGCCTCCCTTTTGTAGTAAACTCTGCTTTAAAATGGAAACAATCCAGGCACGGACTCAGGCCTATTCTGAGGATGGCCAATCCTTGAAGAAGAAAAACAATTATATAGTAAAAGGATTGGAAAACGGGGAGTTTCCAGGGACCATTTCTTTGTGTCAGTCATGATGCGTTTTGACAAAGTGTGAAGCTGAGAGAAAGCCATGGGTTTGAGGACTGCCGGGCTCCGCCGGGCAGAGTGGCGAGGAGGGAACAGTGATTGCTTACAGAGGTCTGCTCCTCCAGTTATGAATTTAGGACCAAAGCATGCAAAAAGAGATTACAGTTGAGCATTGACCATGAGCATTCAGTGAAAAATGAGCTGTCATGCAGTCTGGGACTCAATCTACAAGAGAAAGTGAGACACAGGCTAGCTTAGGCAGCGGGCAGAAAATGCCCAGTCTGGAAGCTCGGGGTTTCTATAGCATTGGGGGAGAATTTCTTTTCTGCAGCTATTATTTTATCCTTCCTTGTGTCCCTGACCCCATGAGGTTTCTTTCTTTCGCTGTCTGTTTCTTCTCAGCTCTCTTCATTAGAAATATGTCACCTGAGTTTCACAACCAGTCATTGAAACGGAGGCCCCTTCTGACCTGTAGCTGGAAAGGAAAGGAGACCTTGAAGTGCTTTTAAATCTTCAAATTATGGAAAAATTTGGAGATTTAAAAACCATCACTGAACCCAAAGCCCTCCTTGTGGGGATGAGGAAGGAGCCCAGAGATTGAAGTCACTCACTTACGTTCCCACGGCTCCAGTTGGCACTGTCAAGATTGGTGCCCAAGTCCTCTGACTTTCATGCCAAGGCTTTCTCCGTGACACCCACAGACTCATTTTTCTTCTTTATTTGTGGGGAAACTTGAGTTATTGGCAGAGCTTATTCAGAGCCACAGACAGCTGGAGCCAATGATCTGCTTAGTTTCGCTCCCCCCACCCCCCAGATGCCAGGGCTGTGGAAAAGCGCTATGATTTCAAAGTCCTGCCTCCCTCCTTTGTGATTCACAAAGGCTGTGCCACAACCTTGGCATTGGTATTTGGTTTGCTGCCTCTGCCAGATAATTTTCTGTTGCTATAACAAAATGTCAGAGGCTGGGTATTTATATATATATTTAAAAAGGTTTACTTAGCCCATTGCATCTGGAGAATCAAGAACAGCACCAGTGTCTTTATGAGCCCTAGAATGGATTTTCTGTTCTGGTGACATCATGGTGGAAGAGTAAGAAAGATAGTTATCCTAGGGTAGTCCCTACCTCCCACTTGCTTCATTGAGAGCAAGCTTCCAGGGTAGGTTGGAGATAAGGAAGCCTTCAAGAAATTAGGTCCTAGAGCAAATAGGTCACCTGGGGCATTGCCCTGGAAGAGATTAATGCTGACTCAGTCCTGGAGACAATAGGGTGTTATAGAAAGTGCCAGCCTTTTAATCGCCTTGAGTTCTTGTCATGCTATGTGTGCTGGTAAATTTTCTTGTCAGCTTGAGGAAAGCTAGCATCATTTGGGAAGAGGAAATTTCAACTAAAAATTGCTCCAGGAGACTGGCCTGTAGAAAATCTCTGGGATTTATTATTATTATTATTATTTGATTAATGATTGATGTGGAGGGACTCAGTTCACAGTGGAATGGGCCACCCCTGGGCAGGTGGCCCTGGGATGGATATATATATATATATATGAGTGAAATACATATTCATATATATATGATATGTATATATGAATGAAAACAAACCATGGGAGCAAACTAGTTGATAGCATTCCTCTGTGACCTTTGCTTCTTCCGTTCTTGCCTCCAGGCTCCGACCTTGCCCACCACCCTGACTTCCTTTCATGATGGACGGTAACCTCAAAGATGAAACATAACTGTCCCTCCCCAAGTTGCTTTTGTTCAGTGTTTTATCACAGCAGTGGAAACCTAGGATGCCGTGGGATCTGCAATGTCTTCTTCCCCTGTCTAGGAGTCTCGAAGAGAGAGTGAATCTCTGACATCAGTGACTGATTGAACTGCAAAGTCAGAGAGCTTCAGGGTTTGGTTAGTATCAGAGGCAGATGCCCACATTTCAGTCCTGGTCCTTCCTTTTTTAAGGTTAGGTTTCCATTTTTCTGTTTTCTTTTGAAAGATAAGATCTCACTATATACAACAGGCTAGTCTTGAACTCAACTTTTTCTTACCTAATGCTAGGCTTACAGACATGGGCCATTAGGCCTGGTTGAGCCTGGCTGCGTGCACTGAACATTCAATTTAGTCTTTACCTATAATGTAGACCTGTCTGCATTCATTATCTGTTATATGTCAATGTGACACAAGCTGGGGACATCTGAGAGGAGGGAACCTCAGTTAAGAAAATGCCTCCATTAGGAACTCAAACAGGAACCTGAAGCAGACACAAGAGAGAAATGTCATTGCTGGCTTGTCCTCAGGCTCCTATTTGTGGTGATTGTTTGGTAAGATGTCCGCCATGGTTTTGAGAATTTGAATACTTGATGCACTTCCTCTAGCAATGCTGTGAGGTTCCAAAGCCTCTTGCTATCCCCTCTTTTCCTATCTGTTTCCTGCTCATGGTTTGAGACAGGAGCTCTCAGCTGCTATTCTAGTCACTCTGTCTGTCTGCTGTAGTGTCCTCCACCATGATGGTGATGTACTCTGACCCTTTGCAACCACAAGCTCCAAATTAACTTATCTTTCTCCAAAAGAAAAATGCTTTCAGAATATTAGGCTATAGGAAAGCCTGTAGGGCGCTTTTGCAATTTGTAATTGATGAGGAAGAATCCTGAACATTGTGATTAGGGCACTGCTGGCTGCTGGTCCTGGGTTCTATAAGAAAGCAGATTGAACAAACCATGAGGATCAAGCCAATAAGCAGCACCCCTCCATCACCCTTGTATCAGCTCCTGCCCCTGGGTTCCTGCCCTGCTTGAGTTCCTGTTCTGATTTCCTTCAATGATGGACTATGATGTGGAAGTTTAATCCAAATAAAACCTTCCCTCCCCAATTTGCTTTTTGTTTTATCACAATAGAAACCCTAACTATGACACCTTCTATTAATGACCTACCACTGCTGGATTAAAACCATATCTATTTGTTGTATTTATGGCTCGAGAATCTGGCCGTTGTTCACCTGGGTCCTCTGCAAGGCTAAGACCAAAAGCTTCACCAGGGGTGATATCTCATTTGGGATTATTGGGTAAGGAGCCACTTCCAAGCTTATCCTGGTTTACCAGAGCATAGGTTCCTGAGACTGTAGGAATAATGGTCCCCTTTCTTCTTGCTCTCTAGTTTCTTAGTCTATGACTCCCCTGTGGCCATAAGGAGTGAAAGACCCTCTAGGAAGTGGGTGTTGGTGATCTTGGGTAACACCATCACATAGCCACATTCTACTGGCTGGGAAAAACAAAACCAACCCACAAGCCCTGCCTGAATACAGGGATTGGGGTTTGAAATGCATCTACCCACAGTAATGGATCCTAGAAGTTCAGGGACATGGGGCCACTTTAAATGTTTATTCACAAGGACAATGCCTCAGGGGCTATTGCAAAGCACTTAGAAGTCGTCTCCCCCTCCCCCCCATTTAGGACACAGTGACTGCTCACCAGTATTTGCACTGTCCTAGGTCCTAACTTACCCTGGAAAGTGCTCATTAGTCTCAGGGCTGGAAAGATGAAACAATTGGCAAAGTGCTCACGGCATAAGATCCTGGGTTCAAGTCCTGAAACCCACATGAGAAGGCCAGGCACAGAAATGCACATTTGTAATCCCAGCACCATGGGGCATTGGCCAGTCAGCCTGGCTAAAGTGATGGAGAAACCTACTCTCTAAGAGCACTGTGGACAGTTCCTGAGGAACAGCATCTGTGCTTGACCTCTTGCTTCCATAGGCTTCCACACAGTGTGTCAGTACACACACACACACACACACACACACACACACACACACACACACACACACGGGAAGGTTTCTGTCCATCATCTGGTGATCAAGAATGATAGGATTCAGTTTGAGAAAACAGAATAGCAGATTAATGCAATGACACAAATACCTTCTCACTCATCTGTGCTTTCTTGTGGCTGTGTACTATGTGGCATAGTTTACAGGCTGAAGGGTTGTGAACTTGTGGGCAAAATGCTTTGTAGTCCACCATGTTGGCTGTCATTGGCAACTTCCTTTTTGGGTGGTGAACTTCCAAATCACTTTTTATTATGTCCTTCACTGGTTAAAAGTGTCTCATCATATACCTCTAACATATAATCTTCACACAATAAATTATGCACAAAATGAAGTATTCTTACAGGTTGATAATACCATTTTCTAGGTTTCTATATACTAGGTTTGCAAAAGCTTTTGGCTTTCAGTTGCCTACAGTGTTCAGTGTTATAGAATTCTGGGAAGGACTGCAGCCTGAAACAGCAGGCTGTGCCATGCGGCCCAGGTATGTAGTTAGTTATGTCTTTCATGAATGGTGGTTTCTGCCCCAGAGCATAGGTCCCACCAACTAGGTGTATGACCTTCACCTATGATGCTGACCCAGAGACAAAGTCAGTTAAAGAAGCAGTATTCAGAATGTCTGTCCGTTGTTCAGCCATACATGATGAAGTATTGTTCCTGTTCTTTGGTGCATCTTCTCACTTTATCTAGACGTAGATACACAAATGGGAGACTTCATTTCTATATTGCACTACATAGTTAACTTTGACTTGAAGTGGGTGTGTCTGGCAGTATCTCCTAGTTTCCGCTCACTGGCTGTATACACTGCCAGGTAGCTCTGGGCTCATGCTCAGAAAGTGTTTGTACATTATAAGTTTGCAAAGTCAGCAAATGGGCCTGGGCTGTGAGAGGTAGGGAAACACCCTGCACAGCCTTCCGGAGTGAATGAAACTGCTGATGTCCCAGAAACCTGCAGGAGCATCTCTGTCATCCTTAGAATCTGGGTGAGCTGGGTTACCTTTATCTCTCTTAACAAAATGCTGATTTGATAGGAAATAGCTCCTTAATCATGGCTGCTGGGTTGCAGCTCCAAAGAAACAGGGGTGACAGTTTAATAACTGTAGAAAGCTTAGGTGCTTCACTATGCCAGGTGTATCTGAGTTAGTTACTGAAAAATGAACTTGGGATATTAACCCCCGCCCCCCAGCTTGAGCAATCCAGAGAAACCATTCCTTGGAAGGGGATGAGTTTCCAGGCTTCTGAAGGGTCACACATTTGAATGTGATAGAGAAGGGAGCGTTTGTCAGAGGAAGGTGGATCAAAAGAGAGACACATTTTTTGAGTGAAATGAGAGCTTGAAATTATCCCACTGTGAACTGTTCCACACATCAGCAGGATGTGCCATTCCGAAAAGCATCCTGATTTCCCAAGGTCTGTGGACTGCCTGTGGACTCTGTCACTAAGGCTGCACTCTAAAGGAATTGTCAGCAGGAGGACAGATGCCCAAGGCTGGGGAAGTAAGATAAGTGATGATTATATGGGTTGCCAGTCACCTTTGCTGGCTTACAATCACGTAGAAAATGAGACATGTAGGTATAGACACCTACCCCCACACTCCTGAGGTGGGCTAGATGTTGTCCAGCTAGCAGAGGCTAGACCCATCAGGATAGCTGAACTCACAATTGCCAAGCTCTGATTTATGCAGTCCCTTCATGGATCACCTTCTGTGGAAGACTGACAGCTGGCCACCACTGCCACCTGTCTGTAACTATCAATGTGCCATTCGGCTCCCTTTAGCGAGAGGTAAAGATGTCTCCCTGGTGTCTCAGTGATTTGCCTTAGACATGGGGAAGTAGATAAAGACAAGTTTAGTATCTACTTTTGGGCTTGCTCTCCTGAAGTTCTCAGAAACTCCTACATCCATCATCATGGAAAGAAGCTCAGAGTCACCTACTGGATGAGATGTGACCCAGATGTGCCTGCTGACTCAGTTACTCAAGCTCTGTAAGGAGGTGGTAGGCTGGAGGTCAGTGCAGTCACCCTAGAGAGCTGCAGAATTGGCTCTGAGGCCCAGCCAGCTTACCCACTCTTAGAACAATGGGCTAAATTAGTGTCTCTCATCTTAAATCATTGTTTTGTGACAGTGTGCCACACAGCAAAAACCAAAGAGCTGCAGATAGAAAAAAATAACTAAGAGACAGTACATAAGCCTCCAAATTTAGACTCACACACAGAACTTACTTGTTTGAATAAATGTTTTGGGAGTGTCTGTGAGAGAGAGGGAGGAGCCTTTCTTGGCATTGCCCATAGCATCCCAGAATACTCCTCTTGTAGAAACTTAGCTCTTCTTAGCCTCTTTAAGGGCTTCATTGTGACCTTTTCACACGTGCATCATGGCACTTAGCAATCTTTACCTCTTTTTTGTCCCCTCCTCCCTGCAATGATTCTCTTTCTACTAATAAAACAGCAGTTCCTTCCGTTTCTGTTTTTATTACACACCCACACCCCACACACCTCACACACATACACATATGTACACACATGCACATACACAGCCATACATACATATATGTACACACACCTATATGTATACACACACAATACACACACACACACACACACATACATTCTGCCTAAGAAAGAACTTTTTTTTTATCCTTATTACCTTCTCTTGTCCATCCCACCACAGACTGCTCTTTCTCTCACATAGTCCCTTATGCTCCCATTCGTGTGTGTGTGTGTGTGTGTGTGTGTATAACCTAGATTTCTCATCTTGTAAACATGGCACTTGTCTTTCTGAGTGTATTAGTCCCCTTCATTCGATGGTCTCCAGCTCCATCCACTTCCTGCCAATGACATAATTCTATTCTTTACAGCTGAGTAGAGTACCTGTGTGTACAGGGATTGTTTTCTCTGCCTATTCCTCTGTGGATGGGATCTGTACGGCTTCCCATACTTAGCCCTAGGAACAGTGCTGCTGTTGTGATGTGCTGGTGTCATCTCTGAGGTGTGAATACCCAGGAGTGGCCTATGTGAGTCATATAGTACACACCAAGCTTTCATAGTCATTTCTATAGTGGCTACATAAATCTACACTACAACCACACACTACAACTTCAGTGTGTGAGGGTTCCTCCTCCTCTACATCTTCTTTGTTTTGTTGATGATAGCTTTTCTGACTGGTGTGAGATGTCATTTCACAGTAGTTTTAATTCACATTTCATGAGTAAGTCTTAAGCCTCTGGGCCTGAAGTTGCTGCTTCTGGCTTTAGTTTGGAAATCTAGAAAGAGCTTCTGTGAATGACTTGTGTATCCCCCACTCAAATCAGTTCATTTCATGTTATTAAAAGTGTTAGTCACAGCACTTAGGAGTCCGAGGCAGACAGATCTCTCTGAGTTCAAGGCCAGCTTGGTCTACAGATCAAGTTCCAGGACATCCAGGGCTATACAGAGAAACTCTACCTCAAAAAAACCCAGCCATCCCCCAAAACAAAGCACTGTGCCTAGCATAGGCATCTCAGCTAAGATCTAGCACCTTTAATCAGCTATGAATGGGCTATAAACAGTTTGAAGGAGCAGACACCTGGCTGCATGTACTAAAAGAGAAACTTTGGGCATTAGAATAGTTATTATCACCATATTTGTCTTACTTTATTGCTAATGCCCTAAAATAGCAACAGTCTAATTGAGAAAGTGTGACCTTGAAATCTGTAGACAGGGGATACAGAAATTCAGTATTTGCTAAACATTGTTTTTAAGTCAGTCTTGCCTTGTACCTAAACTCATTAGCTCAGGCTAACCTTAAGCTTTTAATGATTCTCCTGCCTCAGCCTCTGGAATGCTGGGATTAAAAACATAAGCCCCATTGCCTGTCTCCATGTCTTTTTGCATAGTCTCATCCTGCTGATCTGGATTACTATTATACAGATTCTGTGCCTTCCAGTCCTTGTCCCCAAGATGCTTCCCATGACTGGGGTCTGCCCTCCTTCCAAGCTCTCTGTGCTCTGTTGGTAGGCTGAAAGCTTCTCTTCCCAACTCCTTTTACTTCCTTCTTGTTTTGGCTGTAAGTGTACAACACCAGCACAGAACCCTCTGGGTAGCCTTTATTTTATACTTCCTGAGGAGAGCCCAGATACTTGCATCTTTGTCCTCAGTAGACATGCTCACAGAGATGGCATGCATCTTTCAGCAGCTGCACCAACACCTGGAAAGGCAGGTGTAGGACCAGGGCCAGGAACTAAGGCTGAAATGGCCAGTCTCTGTCATTTCCCTATAATTGTCTTTGGGTTCATCACACCTTTATTTTCTTTCCAGGTGCTGTGGCTTTTCACTTACCTCAGACTTCACAGCTCAGGTGATACTTAATCCACCTTTCATGAGCTCCTTTGCCTCGTGGGCCTTTCAGGTAACAACTCTCAGGTTCTCAGACCCTCAGGTTCAGGGTCACTCACAGTTGTTCTCACACTGGACTTCTGTAGATACTTCAGGCCTCTCCTCTGGGATGAAATTCTCTCTTTCTTTTCTGTAGTTTCCAAGTCCACCACCAACTCAGGGCCATCCCCCTGCTTTGGTTTCTCTGTCTTATTTTTCCATATGGAAAAAAAAAAGGAATCATGAATTATGTTGTAAGTCTGTGGGTCTGATCTCACATCATCCTCTCCCCATTGCAGGGTGTAGCTTCTCCTGGGTAATATTGTTGTTCATCAGTCACTTGGATTCCCCTTAGTAGTTTTAAATTTCCCCTCTTTGGTAGGTAGTCCTGTAATCTACACCTATTGGCATGCTTTTTGAAGTGGGAGACCAGTATGTTCTCTTACCCTCACCACATGCCGGGTTTATTCATGTCTTCTCTGTTGCTTTCTTAAAATCTTAGACACATGCAAATCCCTCCCAAACAGACTAAACAGATCTCACTTTGGACAAGTCCTTGAAGCACTTGTAAATGCTTATTTCACTTCAGATCTGGTAGCCAGACTCAGTATGCAATGCGTCTTTGCTCTGGCATCTCTTTGGTCCCACAGAATTCTCAGTCGGCTTCTGTCTGCGTCTTGTCTGGGCTGGAGCTTTGAATTCTCTGGCTAAGCTTGAGGCTGGTAGACCCTATTTTTGACAAATGCTGTGCCAACAGTCCAAGCCAGCTTTAAGTTAGACTGGGCTCTCTGCATGGGAATTATGTGTTTCTGGAAGATATAAAATGAATTGCTTGTAATATAATGTGGGATGCTTGGGAGCTGGTGAGGGTGAGTGTTCAGGAAGTCCAAACTCATTACTTACGCACAGATTTTGCTACTAGTTTGGAAATCAAGTGCAATTTTGTCATTTTCAATCACATAAATAATTTAATACTATTATTTGTGAAATTAGTTTTATTATTAATTCCTTTTAACATTATTATTAATATGCTCCCCTCTCTCTCTGTGTCTATCACACACATGCACAAGTGCCATGATGCACATGTAAAGGCCAAAGGATCCCTTTATGGAGTTGATTCTCTCCTTTCACAGAGGGTCCTGGGAATCAAACGCAGGTGGTCAGGCTTGGGGAACAAGAGCCGTTAACATACTGAGTTATCTCACTGGCACAATACTCCCTTGAGTTTTAAAAATCATAATAGCTTCCCAGAGGCATTAGTGTGAAATGTGTTTCCAGGCTCCTACTCCGCACTAATTTCACAAACCAACAGCACAGTACTATGAGTCCTCTTGGAAAAGATGTCTGATTACATTAAAGCTTGCCTCTTACAAAACCTTCAGTCTTTAGCGAGCCATAGAGACTCACACAGAGGGCTAGTGGAAGTGTCTCTGGGTCTCACTTCAGGCCTCTGTAATTCATTGGATCTGAGGGGAGACATGAGAATGTGCACCTCTACCATTTAAAATCTCTTGTCTTCTGCAATGGCTCTCAAATGTGAGGGTACTTTGGGGATGGATGGGGCACTTTTCAAAACCGATGCTGCCCAATTTCACCTAGGAGATCTTTATTGGGAAACATTGGGACCCAGGTACCAGTATATTTTGAAAGTGTTTTAGGTTTAGGTGTTCAGTCAGGGTTGGAGAAGGATTGGGTGATGGCAAGCTGTGGCTGGCTGGCCTGATGTGGGTCTCAGCCTGGTCTTCTTGACCTTGAAGCTGGGTATCAGTTTCTACATTTTTTAAAAAAAAGTGTTGCAAGCAGGCAAATAAAAACAAAACAGTCTATGTAGCAAAACAGTAGGTGGCTTCCAAAGTTTACATGGTTACTAGCCAGACCCAGCAGGAAAAGCACCCCCCCACACTTTTTTACACTGATGTGTCTAAGAACTGTATCTAGATTTAATGATAAAGTTACTTTCTCTCTTTTCTAATTCAACACTTTCAATTTTTATCATTTTGGAGGGTTGCTCTTTCCTTTTTATTCCTGGCTAGTTTGGTTACTTCTTTTTTTTTAATTCTCTTGTGTGATTGTGACTTGTGTTTTTAAAAATACATCTTTTTACTTTTATTCTTTGTAGATTTCACATCATGCATTCTTATCCCACTTACCTCCCCATTCCCTGGCATCTGCTCTCTGCCCTTGAAGCTTCCCCCCCACGCTACCCCCCTTCAAAACAAACTATAAAAGAAAACCCCCATACCAAACCAAACCAATCAACCATCCAAACAAAGCAACCACAACAAAAGAAGCTGAAATGTGGCCTATTGCGTCATACAGTTTTCCCTTTAGCCTATTCATATTTTCTTGCCAGTATTCATTGTCTGAGTCATTGGTTTGGTTCGAGGCCTCAGGCTTCTGCTGAACCATTGATAATGGGCTCTTCCTGGGGCTCCTCTTGGATATCCTGTTGTCCCATGTTATGGAGATCCTGTTGTTTTTGATTGGCAGGTTCACCCCCTTCACATGTTCCAACAGTTTGTAGATGGGATGGATGAGAGGGTGGGCTAACTCATAGCCCTGGTTCTGGGCCTGGATGGTAGCTGGGTTGGTCAGCCCATGGTCACTATGTGGGTGAGCTTTCCAGGACTGTCTTGACTGGCTCACTCAAGGCATCCTGAAGCGAGAAGCAGGTCCAGTTGTCCTGCACTCAGGTCCTTGGATTTAGGCCACCCACACTCACAGTAATAGGGCCAGCTCTACTGTTTTGCTCAGGTGACCTGCAAGGCCCTCACTCCCAATGGCTGTAGAGGGGTTTTGGGGGGCTTCCTGTTCTCCTGACCCTAGAGCTGGCTCACCTGTGTACTGCCCAGGCAGGGTGCAGGGCCTATTCACCTGTGCTGCAGTTGGTATGGGGCAGGGTTCCACTAGCCCCTGGACCAGCTCTCTGTCTGCCACAGGTAGCAAGGGGCAGAGTGAGGAAGGTATCTTTCCTCACTCATGTCACCACATGCCAGATGGTGACATGAGTCTAAAAAGGAGCTTTACTTTCTTCTTACATTTCATAGTGATTATGAGTTTTTGTAAAAGTCAGTTTAGGTGGACAGTTCAGTTCAGTT
Source organism: Sigmodon hispidus (assembly GCA_004025045.1). NCBI lineage: Eukaryota > Metazoa > Chordata > Mammalia > Rodentia > Cricetidae > Sigmodon > Sigmodon hispidus. The sequence continues at coordinate 213,265 of PVIH01000743.1, forward strand.
TGAGGGCTCAGCAGTGAAGATCCCATTCTGTTCTAGCAAAGGACCTGAGTTTGGTTCCTAGCACCCACATTGGACAGCTCACAGCCTCCTGTAATTCCAGCTCTGGGCCGTCCATCGCTCTCTTCTGGTCTCCATGAGTACCATATTTGTGTTCACATACTCCTGTGCCACACATAATTTTTTTAAAGAACTTTTAAAAATTTATTTTCTATACCACCCACAGATCTCCCCTCTCATCCCTTCTCCTGCTTCCTCCCCCCCAGCCTTCCCCCTGACCCACTCCCCATCACCTCCTCCACAGAGGTAAGGCCTCCCATGGGGAGTCAGCAAAGCCTGGATGAACACATAATTTAGAATAAAATAAAGTCTTTTTAAAATTCTAAGATTTATGGTATAGTCAATGAGAAACAGAGCTGTTATGATGTTAACACTTGAACTTTTGAGGTTTTATTGAATGATATGTGTTGAATATTTATATATCTTCAGTAAAAGATGAATAACTCAGGTTCAGGTGTGATAAGCTACAAATTAGAACTTTGGCAACTATAATTTACCTATAATCTTGTCTTTAGCTTGCTTAATCTGGGGCATAATTTACAAAGATATGTTAAAACTTTATCAGTATGGGATCACAGAGACTGAACCAACAACCAGGGAGCCTGCATGGACTGACCTAGGCCTTCTGTATATTTGTGATGGTTGTGTAACTTGGTCTTCTTGTGGGACTCCTAAAAGTGGGAACGGGCTGTTTCTGACTCAGTTGCCTGCTTTGGGGACCCTTTCCTCCTACCAGGTTGCCTCATCCCACTTTAATAGGATAAGAGGTGCCTAGACTCACTGTAACTTGTTATACCATGGCTGACCGATAACTATGGAGGTTTGCCCTTTTCTGAAAAGAAACCGAGGAGGAATGGATGGAGGGGGGGGAGTGAGGAAGTGGGGTGTGACTGGGAGGAGAGGAGGGAGGGGGAACCTGCGGTTGGAATATAAAAACAAAATCAAAAAATAAACAAAACCAAAACAAAAATTGAAAGTAAAGATGAAAAAGAAAATTTCCTCAGTACGATTGTCAGTGTTATTTTCTGTCTGGGGCCGTAGGACTTGATGAGATGTTGTGTAGCATAGAAATTGTATTTGTGTCTTCCTTGTGGGCTGTAGGTTGTGATGGTTTTCAACAACATAGGTAGTCTTTGCTTCATTTAATATTGTTTTGGCTTAAATATGTTGTTTGTACTTTTCTTTAGATTATTGCAATTATTTTCTTTTGCTTACATGGTCTGCATACATTCTCAAAAATATTTTTTATTATTTTAGATTATGTGTTTGTGGGTAGGTATGTGTTCAGGAGTGCCAGTGCCCATGGAGGCCAGAGGTATCAGGTCCTCTTAGTGCTGCCGTAACAGAGGGCTGAGATGGGGGTGGGGAGGGCTGCAAGGCAGCAGGCTCTCTTAACTGTGGAACCATCTCTCCAGCCTGATCATTTCCTTTTAGTATTACCCCTTTAGGACTTCTTCTTATTAATGTTTAAATTTTGTATGTAGACATTGATCCTTGATTGAAATTCATAATATATATATAAAACATACATGATTCATGTATGTTCCAAAATATTACTGTAAGTTTTGACAAATTTAATGTCTCCTACTCTCTCATAACCACACTATGGAGTATTTTCTAAGCAAAGAGAAATATTATCTAGCTGTAGGTCTATCATATTTTCTAGTTAAAGGATGTTATTGCTCAGCAGAAGTAAAGGGGACAAGTGAAGGTTATGGAGTTGAATATAGAATATATTACATAAATATAGTCTAAGTATGCATTTATGCAAATATCAAAAAAAATTTAAAAAAGAATATTGTTTTTAAAATAGTGGAATTTAATTTGTATTTACAAAGAATATAGTCCTATCTCTATAATCTATGACTTTTGATTGATATGTTATTTTTCTTAGTTCTTTTGCTTTGTGTGTGTCTTGAGTAGTCTCTGCCTCTGAGTTATGGGATTTCCATAGGTTGGTTCTATGTGTATCGCTGTCTAATTGTTAGACCTCTGTTGCATGTCAGAACCAGATGGTGCCTTGTCCAGTTTTTCACTCATTTGTGTCTGTTTCATGACCCATTGAACTGATGCCCAGCTTCTGAGGCCTGCCTGAGAGGCTTCCTCCCATGTTGGTAACTGCTTGGCTCTTTTCAATCCCTTAGTCCATTTCCTAGAGGTTGGGTTAGATGGATTAGATTTCTTCTTTTTTGTTTTCTCTCTTTCTTTCCTTCTTTCTCTCTCTCTCCTTCCTCCTTCTTTCTTTTTCTTTCCTTCTTCTTCCTCCTCCTCTTTCTCTTCCTCTCTCACTTCTTTCTTTCTTTTTATATCAGGTGCGATCAGCTACAAGCATGAGACATTCCCATCAATCAATTCTGATTCTGAAGGTAAGTAGCTGCTGGCTTTGGTTCAACAGCTTGGTGAAGTCAGACTCAGCAACTTTACTGGTCTTTTTTTTTTTTTTTCCTATTTCATGTTTACAAGGTATCAACGCAACAAAAGATATCATACTCAGAACCCATAAGACAGGCAGGGTGAAGAAGGAAGAGGTTTGTCTATTGTGTTTGTTTCCAGTTATTGGCTAAAGTAAAAAGCATCCTAGGTATCCTCATGGTACACTCTCAGTGTCTCATCGGCCAAGTTGGCATCTCCTGTCCATTCTTAGATGCAAAGGAGATGAGACATAAGAAGTAAAGATGGACCTTGACTTGCAGTGGGATTACATTCCCCCAAACCCTAAACGACCATAACAACCATAGCACCCTAGTATGGGATAAGGTTTGGGCTGTCTAGTTTGCCTCATGAAGCAGGCTAGAGCAGGCAGCCTGCTTCCTGAAAAAACAAGCAAATTTCAAAATTCCAAGTATGGTCTTATTGCTTCTGGACATCCTAAAATTGACAAATTCTTAGTCAGATTGTTGTTAAGGTGACTAGTCTGCACAGAACTTCTGTATAGTCCAGAACAGATGTGGACAAAATGAAAAGTGCCAAGGCCAGAAGCAGCGATAGGCACATAGTAATTTGTCACTCTCTTTTCACACGTCACCTCCCAGGAATTGCCATTGCCCTGCCATTTAATTAATGCAGAGATATCATTCATCAAATATAGTGCCAAGAATATACCAATACGTTAACTGTGATACAGATATTATTAGAATGTTAAATGTGAGGATGAGGAACGTTGTTCGTTAGAGACTACTATACAGCACTAGTGAACTTTATTATTTTAAGACATTTATTTTATTTTAAAGTTATGTGTGTATCTATAAATGTGGATATGTCCAGCATGAATGCAGCTACTCACAGAGGCCAGAGGCGTCTCATCCCACTGGTGCTGGCATTACAGGCAGCTCTAAGTGGCCTGACAGGGTGCTGCAAATCAACTTAGATCCTTTGGAAGAGCAGGGCATGCTCTTGACTGCTCTCTCCAGTTCCTTAAAGGTGGATTTAAAACTGATTCTAGGAAGTTTTAAGGTGTGCAATATAATGTCAGCTCTCTTGGGAGTCTATGGAGAGGTGAGTCTAACCCAGAAAACAAGTGTGAACAAGCAAGGCAGTTAACAAAGAAACCCTCACCTCAGAGCAGAGGACGAAGATAGAATGCCACATATGTTAAGCGGGGAGAAAACTCAGGGTTGATCAAGTATTAGACTTTTCAGGACAGAGTCTCAAGAACTGAGCCACAGTGTTAGGGTGTGGAGACTGAGCCAGAGAGATGACTCAGTGGATAAAAAGGCTTACTGTGAAGGCTGAGGTCATGAGTTCAATTCCCAGAACCTATATTAAAATGCTGATGTGGTGGAGTACATTTGTAAGCTCAACACAGAGACAGAGGATGCACCTGAAAATTCACATCCAGCTAGTCCAGAGCACATGACACAGCAGCAGATACAAGAAAGGCTCTGCCTCCGCAAGGTGGAAGGAGAGAACAGACTTCCAAAGAGCTGTCCCCGGGCTTCCACAAGCACACTGTGACAAGCACACTCCACTATGCCTGCACGTGTGCTCCTCCCAAATAAATAGGCCAATTTAAAACTTAAGATATAGAACAGGTGGCTTCCCAGCAGGTCTGAGGGACAGGGAGGAATCACAGTTTCTCACTCAACTGTGTAGCAAATGGACCTTCAGTGTCTGTAACTTGATTTACTTTAGTTTCCACTCTCTGGCCATTGGGAACTTAATGCCTGCCAACTCGGGACACTCTGTTCCCATTTCCTTGGGTCATGCTGAAGTTCTAGGTACATCATGTCCCTGTTGTCTCCTGGCTGCACGACATTTTCTAAGGTTTTCCTTGGTTCCTCATGCCTGGTCCTTCTTGTCCAACCTCTCTACACCCTCAGTGTCACTACCAGATATACCTATGTCTCGTGCTCGTTACTAAGGAAGGTCCTGGGAGACTCCACTGGTCACCATGTGGCTCCTCCTGGGTCAACACAGCATGAAGTCTGTTTATCATTTCATCTCACAATGTTTCAGAAGAACTTGCCTTTCTGTAGTGTGCTTACTTTTCTATATACCCTGAAGTCAACATATGGTAAAAAAATTGTTTTTAAACTATAGTTATAAATACCTCCTTTATTTAAAAGTGTTAATGTCAGCCTGGACTTGTGGTACAGTCTAAGTCTAATCCAAGCAGCCATGAAGCAGAGGCAGGTGGATCTCTGTAATTCGAGGCCTGGTCTACATAGCAAGTTCCAGGCCAGACAGAGCCACATAGTAAGAGCCAATATCTCAAACAGAGTTTAGTGATATAGAGAAAAGAGTAATACTTTTCTGTGTATCTGTCACTTGATTTCTGTTATTAATGATTTCTTTTCATTCTTAATTTTTCCAACCCTCTGAAAGACAAGCTGTCTTGTAGAACGCCCCCCCTTTTTCCCTGCTAGTGAAGTCTGACTAATGTATCTTGGCATTAAAATCAATTTAACTGAAGTAATACTCAAGAAGGTTAACTTTAGTCTCATCTGCCTGTCTGAATATCTTGTCTTCTCTCCCTCCTCCCTCCCATTTGGCAGGGGTGTGTGTGGATGTCAGCACAGATGCAGCTCTTTGCTTTACTATCTAACTACATTGATGACTATAAGGACTACTGGCCCCAGGGTGGACCAGGTAACATTCCTTGCACTCTGGGAATCCCCAGAGGCCATTATGTATAATCACAGAGTGTCACAGGCATGACATGAGTGATTATGCAAAACTCCGTGCCCAGTTTCCACATGCTCCATAATTTGGCAAATTGATGTGGTTATTTGTGAAAATAAACGAATGGGGTGGGGAGGGTGGGGATGAAGGGTGTAGAATTTCTGCTAATGTAATGGGCTCATCCGAAAGCAAGAGCACTTCCACGTGACAAATCACACAAAGCAGAACTTTTACCTATAACGAGGCAGCCTTATAAAGTATCCATTCTGTGGGTCTGTCATAGGGTCATGTCATTTGTTTAACCTTGCTGAAGCACAGACAATGCACACTCTTCCAGGGTGGCATAGAAAGGTCTGTGTCCACTTCACGTAGGAATCAGGTGAGGTAGGACGAGCATGTGCGCAAGCTTCCAGCAGCTACAAATGACTGGCCACCACTCACACTACTTGGCTGGTGTCCCTGGAGCCTGTTCCCGGTGGAAAGACTCAGTTTTATTCTTGTACCCAAACCTGTGACTGTTCTCTGTGCGGAAGCGGGAACACACAAATCTCACTGACACCAGGCTCCCCCGCTAAGCTACTGTCAAACGTGTTGGAGATGGCGATCATGTGGTAATGGGAAGAGACAATGCCAGGCAGACAGCATCTCCTGCAACAGCCCTGTCACTCATGCAAGGTATTGAGAAGGGGTGACTTGGTAGGGCAGAGTCTTGACTTATCTTAGGGACACTGGCAATTAAGTAGCTCTTCTAATGTGCCTGCTTATTAGATGTCTCTGGGACTTTATAAAATGAGAACCCTGGGGCAGACACTATCACTTACTCCCAGACTTCCGCTCCCAGCACCCCCTGCATCTGGGCAACTAAGCTTGCACTGTTTCTTCCCACCAGTAGCTGCGAGGTGTTCTCAGGTGATGATACTGCTTTTGTATGTAAAGAAGTGTTATTAGCAAAGAACAGCAAGCACGGGAAGGACCTTCCCAGGGTTTGTACGCAGTCCCTTGCTTTCCCTAAGTACTGTGGTTGTGCTGAAGCTGGAAGAACCGAGTTTGCCAGGAGCAGAGCTGCACAGAGCTGAGTGTCATGCGCAGATCACAGCTACTGATGGCAGAGCGACACTCAGCCTGCAGAGCCTTCGGAAGTCTCCTGAGGTTCATGACATGGAACTGTCCCTCCTTGTAAGCAAGATATAGACTTTTCCTCTGTAATGGATCCAATATACCTTTTCCTGTGAGAATTTTTTATTTCCATATAGTCACGGTGCACTCCTCACCCATCTACTATCACAATACTGTTTCTAGGGTCACTTTTAATGCCTGAGAAGCAACGAGACTAGAGGAGAGAAGAAATACTCTGAAGGTCCAGAACCTGCCAGTTTTCTATAACACACCCATGCACATAGCAACCAGGATGGGAATTCACTTTCCCAGCCCTTTTTAGATACTTTTGTGTGTGAAGCTTTAACCATAGGGGATGAAATGTGGGCACCCCTTCCCATATATGACCAGGAGGCTAGTACCTGTGCATAATGTCGAGCAGTTTAAATGCATCCCCAGCATTTGGGTTTCAGCCAGCTTTTCAGGGTCTTCTCACTGGATATGGTTATCTGTGTGGGAGGGGGTGGGGGAGGGTTGGGGAACCTGCGTAGGAGATTTCAAGTTGAGCCTCTTCTGGTCTTCTATAAATGTCTGACTTGGGGCCAGGAGGAGGAAGGCAGGCAAGCGACGGCTAACATCTTTAGAAATCAAGTAAGGAACCATTAGGAGCACCAGCAGTAAATAAATGCATTTTCCACCAAGTGTTTCTGCGGCTATCGGGAGAAACACGTGCCTAGGAAAATGTAATGAAAGCAATTGTAACTCTGGGTAGAGAGGTAATTACAGTCCATGGCTGCCTGACTGATGAAAATTACACAGCTTATAATAAATCGCCACACAGCTAAGTCTCTTCTGAAGTCCTTTGTATGATTTGTGTTTGTGCACTTACTTAAAACATCAGGGAACAATTTATAAACATGAGCCTTTTTGGACAGTGCCAGGACCGGCATTTACAATAGAGCCTGTTGAAGGCTTTCGGATTTATAGAGGACAGATCATATTTTCCCAACACTCTCATGGTCAATTACAAACCTGCATGGTGCATTTTGTAACATAAAAGCAAATTTAATCATTTTCTCTTTCTCCCCCCTCCCCCTCTGTATATTTGTGAGCACATGACATGCCAAGTGAACATTTTCTCTCAGGTTGGTGGGGAACTATGTTCAAAGACATCTCGCTATATTAATGGAAGCAGCACTACTAAGCCCTGACCATCTTCCTGTAACTACAAACTGGCAACTTCCTTGTTGTAGAAGGTGTCTGGCCTGGACTTCCCAGGTCTGGACCAGAGGTTTGGTTCCACTCTCAGCCCTGCTTAGCCTCAAATAATCACATACAGGCTTATATTATTTTTATGCTGATTGACCGAGGGCCCAGGGCTTTAACTTGCTCTCTCCTTCATCTGAACTCAACCCATCTTGTTCAGCTGTGCAGCTTGGTACCTTTTCTCAGAGAAGCATTTCAGCTTCTTTCCTCTGTATTGTCTCCTGGCATCTGAGTTGTCTCTCTGGCGGCTCTGTGTCTGGATCTGTGTTCGGCATCTCTCTCTGCTCTGAGATGTTCCCAAGTTTTCATAACCTTGTAGCTCCACCCACACTTCCTGTCAGCCTTTAGCCAATCAGCTTTTATTAAGCCCTTAGGCTGGACAAATATTTACAATGACAGGAAACAGTAGCAACATAACATAATCCCAATACACTTCCTTATGGAAATAAATGGATCTGGGATGAGTACATGGGTCCCCAAGCCTTTGTCACAGGCATGTTCAAGAAGACAGAATGACTTTGGTGTGACCTCTCAGACAGAAAGAATGAGTGTGGGATATAGGAAATGCAAGACTAGAGCATCGAGGGGACAGATCCCAAGCATGCTTGTGTAGTGTCCAGCCTGTGGCAGTGGGGTGGGCAGTCCTTACCTATCTGGGTTCTGGTTTTCTCATAGTGGGTTTAGAGTATTTCTTTTTGGAATGGAATTGGTACTGTTCAATGTTCAGCGGTACTGCTTCTGTTATAACTTAGTGTTGTCAACCTCAGTGCATGACAGAAGTAAGGCATGGAAGGAGAAGTTTCTAATTCCAGCTGTTCAGGAGCCTCAAGCAGGAGTTCAAAACAGGCCTCATCTTCAGCGTGTTGGCAAGATGTAGCTCAAAATGAAAGAGTGAAAAAAATCAATGTTAAAGGACTGAGGTGCCAGCCAGGGGTAGTGCATGTGTGAAGGCCTTGGTTCTGTCTGTAATACCACCCACACTCAGATCAGTTCAGTCAGAAGATCTGGAGGTAAATACTACTGCTTAGGTCATTCCAATGAGTATTAGGTTGAAGGCCCATTTGCAGCACTTGAGAAAATGAGCTGGCTGAGGGGTGTATGGAAGAAAGGGCTTCTGGGAGATGTTCTTTAAAAAGCTGTACCATTTAAATTGGTTTCTACTGGAGCCATTGGAGGGCTAGTTTTGTAATCCACTTCTCCCAGATAGTGACTGACTGGAGACTAGCTGATCTGGTGCTGATGTGGGAGGAGGGTGCTGATGTGGGAGGAGGGAGGGTGCTGAGCTGGGAGGAGTGTGCTGAGCTAGGAGGAGTCACTAGGCGTTTAGCAGCAGGGGTCCTCCTGGCCACCATTCTCATTGGGGCATGCTGAAGCTACAGCAGAGCTCTGGCCTAAGGCTCATTCACTGTGATTTGTACAATGTTTCAATGGCAGCTAGAATGAGGTTGCCCATGTATTAGCTAAACAATGGAAACTGCAATCCTGTGACTTTCTCCCTAAGCCAGTCACTACTCATCTATCTCTGAAGGCTTAGGAATTGGGCACCTTCCTGGTTACTGCTCCATTGCTGCACAGAGACATCGTGACTGAGGCAATTTATAAAAGGAAGTATTTAATTGGGGCTTGCTTGCAGTTCCAGTGTGTGAGTCCATGATCATCATGGCAGGAAGCAGCTAGGCATGGCATGTGTTCAATGAGATTTGCATTATGATCTGCAGGCAGCAAAGAGAGAGAGAGAGAGTGAGAGAGAGAGAGAGAGAATGAGAGAGAGAGAGAGAGAGAGAGAGAGAGAGAGAGAGAGAGAGAGAGAGAGAGAGAGAGCCTAATATTGGCTTGGTCCACCCCTGGTGACATACTTCCTGCAACAAGGCTATACCTTCTAAACCTTCCCAAATAGTTTATCAACTGAGGCCTAAGCATGCAAAGTATGAGCCTATGTGGACCACTTTCATCTTCTCATACACTGCTAAACAGGAAAAAAAATCTAAAGCCTCTATTTAACAATGCGCATTATCTCTGAGGGTAGACTGTTGGCCAATGGTAAGACAGTAGCAATAGCAGCATGTTTCATTGTCTGAAATAATTAGAAAACAGGATATTTTTCATGGATGACTTCCACCTTAATGAGAGAACTGTCACTCACAGTAGTGCCTGGAGCAATGTTTGTCCAGGTGTGGTCCTTGGTGGAGCAGCCTCAGCACATCAGGCCATGTTAAAAATGTAACCTCTTAGACCCACCTTAGCCCCGTGGAAGCAGAAATGGTGGAGGTGAGAGGCAGCTCCATCTGTTTTCTCAAGCCTTCCAAGTGATTCTGATGCAAGCTAAGTTTGAGATGCTCTGAAGAAAACCCTAAAGAGCCCCAAATGCTATTCTATGGAAGCTTTACAATGACAGGCTAGTTGACATAGATCATGTTATACACACAGGTTAAAGTCATTACGCTCAACTTTTCATAGTGGTTTGCTGACCCTTGATTGTGAAATGTGCACATATATGTGCATAGAAATGCTGCTGAATGTGCATAAATGTGAATGTTCTTCTGTAAAGTGTATATGTTATTTGTCATGCTTGATCTTGATTGTCTCCTTAACTGGATTTACAATCACCATGGAAACACACATCTGAGTGTGTCTGCGGGAGTTTCCGGAAAGGCTTACTTCAGGAAGCAAGACCTACTATGTGGGCAGCACCATTCCATGAATTGGGGTCCCCATAGAATTAAAAGTGAGTTGAGCATCAGCATTGATTGCTCTCTACTTCCTGGCTGCAGACACAATGCTCCTACCCCGGCCATCATGCCTTCCCCATCATGATGGATGTTCTTTAAACTGTGAGCCAAAACAAATCCTTCCTCAAGTTATTTTTGTCACATCAGCTACAAAGTGTATACTTTCCATATACACACTTCATTTTTACATTATGTGTTGTGTAACTTGCTCCTCCAATCTGTTATTTTCACCCCCTGAAGGCCTTTGCAACATTGTATAATCCTTGATTATCGCTGCATTCAAGGGATTCTTTTAACCCTGTTTTGTTGTGTCATTTGTTACATGTAGCCATTACTCCTTGTGCTGACTAAAATTTTTGTCAGCTCGACATAAGCAAAGGTCATGGAGAAGATAATTGAAGAATTGCCTTCAGATTGACCTGTAGATATGTCTGTGGGGCATTTTCTTCATTTGTGATTGATGTGGAAGGGTTCGACCCTTTGTTGGTGGGGCCATCCCTTGGCAGTTGGTTCTGTGTTGTATAAGAAAGCAAGCTGAGCAAGCCAATGAGCAATCTTCCTCTGTGGCTTCTGCATCAGCTCCTGCCTGCAACTTTACTTTGATCCTGTTTGAGTACCTGCTCTGCATCCCAACCACTGACAGATAGTGATTAGGCCATGTAAACAAACAAATTCTTCCCTTCCTAAATTACTTTTGGTGATGGTTTTTTATCAAAGCAGCAGACAGCAAACTAAAACATCTCTATCTGAGCCATGTTCCTTTATTGATCTGCCACCCTTTCCTAAACTTTATTGATTGATTGATTGATTGAGACAGGATCTCAGGTGTTACAGGCTGGCCTTAGGATAAACTAGAGCTTCTGATCTTCCTGTCTCAACCTTTCAAGAAGCTGGTTTACAGGGGCATGGTGTTTTCTTACTTAGATTTTTATTTCCCCAGAAAGAGAAAGGAGCAGGCTGTATCTGCGAAACCTTAGAAAAAGTGTCCCGTGAGAAAGGGACCTCAAGAGGTTTGTAGCTGTCCTTGACCGAGTAATGAGGGCTGAAGCATCCTCTATGGGTTTGGTCCTACGTCTGCTGCTCACATGCACCTGTGTGAGGATTCTGTCTGTGCTGAAGGCTTTCTTTCACCCTCATCTCTCTTCATATTTGGACCTGGAGTTGGTCCTGGCACTAGACATCTTTAGTTGGCATCACACAGGTGCCTACAGGAATCTTTCTCCTTTTCAGGTCCCACTGTGGTGAGAGCCTCCATCACCTATGTATTTGCTCAAACAAAGAAAGCAGTGTGCTTTTAAAGTGTTCTTCCTACAACTGTCTTAAGGTTTCTTTTGCTGTTAGAAACACCATGACCAAAAGCAACGTATAGAGGCTAGGGTAGGTTTTGGCTTATAGTTTTATTTCACAGTCCATTGCTTAGAAATGCTGAGACAACAGCTTATGCAGAGACAGGGGAGGACGGCTGCTTCCTGGTTGCTTCTCATGGCTTGCTCTGACAGCTCTATTATAACATCCAGAACCACCAGCCCAGGGGTGGCACTGCCCACAGCAAGCTGGGCTCTGTCACATCAATCACCAACCAAGAAAATGTGCAACAGATTTGCTCATATCCCAATATGGTGGGGACATTTTCTCAAAGGTAATTTACTCTTACCAAATGAATCTAGCTTGTGTCAAATTGACATGAAACTGGCCAGCACAATAATCAAAATGATCCATTAATATACTTTTCTAAAGAAAAACCTCTTCCTGAGTCACTTCCTCCTGTTAGTCTGGACCTCTATACTAGGGTCTCGAATTTAATGGTTTTAACAATTGTGAGAAACAAGAACAACAATAACCCAGGAAATAGAGAGTTATGGGGACTATGGAACAATTCAGAGTTTGGCCATCAAAATGACATAGCATTTATTTAAAATTTACAATGGACTTTAGTCTAATACAATGTCCCTATAACCTGAATCCATCTCCCTGTCCTATGACAAAACAGGACAGTGAATAGTAAGGATGTATGAGTCAGCTTTCCAGTAACACACACACACACATACACACACACACACACACACACACACACACAACCACACACACACTACTGGAGCTAAATTAACTCACTAAGAGAGAAGGGTGTGTATATGTGTGTCGCAAATCACATGGTTTTAGTCTATGGCCTGTAGCTAAAGGACACACCATGGGCATCATGGTAGAAGCACAGCATGGACATCATTGTAGGGGAACACCATGAGGCATCACTGTAGGGAAACATCAAGTTAGGAGAGCGTGCACAGAAGAAGCTGATTACTTGTCTGTGGCCAGAAAGCAAAACAGAGACCTAAGAGCTCTCAGAAGCCATGCCTCTCAAAGCTTTCACCTCCTCTCAGTATTATTAAAGGGGATCAAGTCTTTCAGACATGAGCCTTTGAGGGACTTTGAGGGGCCAAACTCCAGCCCCCCTTCCTTCCATGTAGCTTGTGAAGTCCAAGCTCATAGCATACCTGCTAGTTTGTCAACTATCTGCTAAAACTTGAGCTTTTTAGTTATTTTGTAGTTAAATGTATTACAATGATATTTGTAGTAATATTCTAGTAGATGATTTAGAGTGGCTGCATAAGTCTATGCCATAATTTATTAAATAATTTCTTTGAATTGAAATTCTCAGTAGGCATTATCTCAGTAGGCAGTATGTCTGACATGGAAGCATGCAACTGTTCAGTATTTCCCTGAGAGGAAGCCTTTAGAACTGGAAGCATCCTATAAGAGATGCATAGTCATCCCAGTCCGACTAAATTGTACTACCATTTTGCATCTTGCTGGAGTGATTAAAGAGACTGTTTCTATAGAAACATTGGGTATTGTGAGTTGTTCTATTGTACGTTTGTGAATCAATAGAAGAAAAGTACTTAAAGATGCCAGACACAAAGTGCTGATAAAGAGTTGGAGACATTTATTACTTTGATTTGATCAGTACATAGTATATAAACATATTGAAATATCATGGTGTACCCTATAAATATGTATAATTATTTCATATTAAGCAAAAAATAAAACCATGTGTAAAGAGATGGAAATGTTCACTATCTTGATTTAACTGTGATACATCATATATATGCATGAAATTGTCACACTGTACCCCATAAATTTGTACAACTAAAATAGTAATTTTTCAAAAGTCAGAACTATTGGGTACTATCATTTAAAAATATCTTTTAACTTGTTTGGCGAGAAGGCAACCTTTTCATTGCATGTTGTTGGATCCTGGTTAAGCTGAACACCTGTCACACATCAGGATCCTTATCTGAGGTGTTTTGGCTTTAAGATATCTGCGAGATGATCATCCTAGAGACCCATGAGAAAGACGGAGCAAGCAAGGTCAAGCCTAGGACAGAATGGTGTAACCTGGGCCATCTTGAGAGTTGTCTTGATGCTTTGTAGCCCCAGTGTGAGCCAGTACAAGGAGAAAGGGTCTCCCATGGCAGGGACACATACCAGGAAAGACAACTAGCTTTGCTCAAGAAGTGGGTGTTGAAAGGGAGATCCCAGAGCAGAGAGCCCCGGCAGCCAGCTCTCTTTATAGGTGACACTGTGCTGGACAGTCCACAGCACCCTCTGCTTACAACACCCCCATGTGTGGATGGGTAGGAGATCTAGAGTTGAAGGACTCAATGAATTCCTATTTCCACACTCACTCCTTTTTCGACTTTACTCCTTTTTTTCCCCTCTATTACCACATCTTCTCCTAGTCCCCCTTTTATTTTGCAAAGAACTGTTTCCATTTCAAAGACATTAACTCTTCATCACATAGTAAAACATTTTCTCCCCCATTCTCCACTTGCCTTTTGATTTCATGATTTCATTTTTGTGATATATAGACCTTTCTAATTTTTATATGGTCCAATCTATCTATCTTTTCCCCATTGCTTGTCTGTTCAATAAATCTCTGCAATACCCAGATCAGAAAAAGCTTATTCCTGTGTCTTTTCCACCAGATTCTTTTTGGTTTTATTTCTTCCATTTAACTCTTTCATCCATCTGGAAGTTATTTTGGTTTAGAGCATGGGGCAGAGCTCTAACTTATTTTTTTTCTATGAGGACCCCTTTCTCTCACTCCACTGGGTGTGGATTTTATTTAGAAGCTGATGGGGAGCCTCTGAAGAAAGCTGAGGCAGGCAGGGATGTTATGAGGTTTGCTCTGAGGAGGCTGCTGCCCATGGCACCTGGAGGTGCACACAGATGGTTTTTGCCTGTGGCTGTCCTGAAGCTCCTAACACATTCCCCATGGCATCCCCATCATCCTGGAAGGCTGCCTTTGGCTTTTGGGGATTAAAGAAGATCCGTGGACACTTCAGGAACTCATCAAGGAAATGCATCAAGAGTTAGCTCCAATTCAGCACTTGCCAGAAGCTGGCTGGAGGCATTTGATGTGTGTAAGAGACCGCCGAGGTTCATGTTAAACATCCATTCATCTGCATTCTTTGAGCTCAGGCCTGATATTGAGTTAGCTCTTCTGAAAGCTATGTGTCTGGTCCATATTATCTCAGTCCCCTCCAGAACTGCCTACCTCCATTAAGATTTAATGCCTCTCCCTAGCTTTTATCTAAGGGGTGTGCATGAAACATCCATTCTGAGAACTTTTCTGTATTTTTCATTAAAACACATGGCAGTCATGGCCTGATTTTTCTTTGTTTGGATAAAAATATTTTGAATTCATTTTAAAGTAAAAAAAAGGGGTTTTTTGAGACCAGATTTTACTATCTGTATTAGCTGATACTGGCTTAAAACTCACTCTGTAGATCATGCTAGTCTCAAATCCACAGAGATCCACCTGCCTTTGCCTGTGCATGCTGGGATTAAAGGCATGTGCCAGTATGTCCATTCTTAAGATTAAAATTTGTCTTACATTCTTCCTGAGACTTATGAACAATGGACATACAAATCAATGACAAAAGGACCTTCAGAGAGAAGTCTGGGGCTTCATCTGAGTTTAGATGGCTAGAAGAGATAGCCATAGATTGGATGACATAAAGAGTAAGAAAGTATCTCTCCCAATTCGGAAGGCTGGTGAGTTTAAGTTCAGGGTGGATCCAGTATCTGGCAAGGGTCCTGGTTTGCACACAGATAGTCTTCTACCAAGGAATTTCTTCTCAGTATCTTTTAAAACAGATGTTAAGCTCATTCACAAGGGCCATACTCCATAATCTGATCATTCCCCAAGTCCTCACTTTTTGATACCATCCCTCTGAATCTTAGAATTCAAATGTAGGAATTTGGGATTGTCTTAGAGTGTTTATGCTGTGAAGAGTCACCAAGACCACAGTAACTCTTGTAAAGGAAAAGCATTTAATTGTAGTGGTTTACAGTTGGGACGTTAGTCCATTATCATCACAATAGGACATGGTGGTGTGCAGACAGACATGGTGCTGAAGAAGGAGCTGAGAATTATACATCTTGATGTGAAGGCATCAGGAAGTGAACTGAGACACTGGGCATGACTTAAGCATATATGAGACCTCAAAGCCTGCCTGCATAATGACATACTTTCTCCAACAAAGCCACACCTCCTAATAGTGCCACTACTAATAAGCTTATGGGATCAATTATATTCAAACTACCACAAGGATCCATAATAATTTATTGTATAGTGTATCCTTTGAGATCTACCTGGTTGAGGATTCTAGAATTTACCTAGTGACTGACATGGGCTGTTTTTGAGGGAGCCACAGTGTTTACCTGGCCAACTTTTTGACATCCACCAGCAGGGAGTCAAGCACACGAGACAGTATGATGCTGTTTCACATGTAAAACCATCACACTGGATTTTCAAGAGTCAAGTAAGTCCACGTCATAGCTCAATTGGTAGAGCATCCTAATATATAGAAAACTCTGGAGTGGATTTGATTCCCAGCATTGCATAAAACCAGTATGCTGGCAGATACAAATACTGTGATTCCAGTATTTGAAAGCTAGAAGCAAAAGAATCTGAAGTTCAAGGTCACTATCGGTTATAAGAAAAGTTTGGAGGACACCTTGGCGACACGAGACTGTTTTTAAAACACAACAAAACAGAAGCAACACAAAAGTGTATTGGTAAGTGATGGAGTTAAAGTAGGGCAGCTAGTGTCACTTGAATACATAAAAGATGAGGTTTTACAAGGTCTAAGCAAACAGCTGTTCACTCTGAGACACAGAGGATCAGCCCAACCCAAGCCAAGCCTAGGTGGAGCCGCCACCTTATTTCTATCTCACTGTCAGTCATTTTTGCATCCATTGCTTTGGATGTGGTGGATCCAGAGCAAGCTTGGAGTAAGAGTGGAGGCTCTAGGGAGTAGACAGTACTTCAGAAAGCCTGAGCCTGCTGGGGGTGGGGAGGTAGTTGCAGGGATGGAGGATAAACCTCTTGGAAGATCACCTACTGCCAAGAAAGTGGGAGGAACTTCTTGGAAAGATATGAAAGCACTGGGGAATGTATGGAAGTCATAGACAAGCACTTCTACAGATGTCTGTCCTGCTTGGTAAAGTGCTTACCTCTTTGGCATCCTAGCTCATAACATGCAAACATAGAATACAAATTTTGGTGGGTGAGAAAATGAGGTGGGATCCATTCTAATTCTCCATTTTACATGGTCTCCTTTAGGACAGTGATGACATTCCCACCTTAGAGGGATCTGCCAAGCTTTGTGAGGAAGGATGCAGCAGTTTGGGACAGGGTATAGATTATTGTCCCTTTCTCCCTGTCATATAAAGAACCTGAGTTGTGTGTTCAAAGGAGTATGCAGGTGGCTCTGTACTGTCACATCAAGGAACTGTCAGGATGCTTGGCTTTCTTGCTGGTGTAGACAGAGTATTCCTTGAAATGTGAAGGAGGCTGCTAGCGCCTCTGTGTCGAAGAGGAAGACCACCACTGTACTGCACTGAAAGTGTTTCTATTCCTCAAACACTGAGGAAAATGAAAGTGTCCCCCATGGACTTAGAAACTTCTTGGATGGCTTAAAAACCATCCCTAACTCCAATTCAAGAGAGCCAATCCCTCTTCTGACCTCTGCTGGAACTGTATACATGTGATGTGCAAACGTACGTACAGGCAAAACACTCATGTGTAAAATAGAATATATGCACTTCCGATACTGAGACAATTATGAAGAAAGCAATGAGAGAGAAGTATTTTTATTGACTGGGAAAACAACAGAAATCAACACACACACACACACACACACACACACACACACACACACTATCTTTGTTGCCATCCAAGAATGAAAGGGGCCTGAGTGTTCTGTCTCACTTCTCTCTCTCTCTGCCATCTTAAATTGGATTGTGATCCTGAGAAGGTACAGTTTTGGACATGAATGTGGGACGGGGAGGCCACACAGACAGCTTAGCTTTGTGACTTCCGCCTGAGCTCTGTCCTCTTCCATCACAGGTAATTTGATTCAGTCTGCTCAGCATAGCCTTCAAAGCTCCACATCTGAGTCCCTTCTCTTCTTCCCACTGTGTTCTCATTAAAGCAGCAGCCTGGTCCAGGTGTTGAAGTCGGGGAGGAGAGGTGTCCTGTTTGAAGGGCCCTTTTAAGTCTCCTGTTATCATGGGGGCTGTTGTCCTTGTGGCTTACCCCCAACTTGGCACCGAAGGGACTCTTCCGTGGCTCTGGGGTAGCACACCTGACTTGAGTGTGGGTTTGGCACGGATGCTCCTCAGCAGATGCACTGGCCCCGCCTCACTTTTGGCAAGTAGCCTAGAGTCTTGCTTTGATGTATTTCCTTTCATTGAACTGGAGGCTTGCAGGGGCTGGTCAGGGCAACCTGTTAGCTACCTTCTGACCCTCGCTGTGGGCCCCAGCAAATTGTAAAGCTCCTTCTCATTCCATTCCCAGACTATTACAACAGTCAAGTCATATGAATAACTCATATTTAAATATGCCTTTCCCTTTCAGTCTCTCTTCCTCTCCGCTTCCATCCCGTCTCTCCTACTCACCTCCTTTTTGTTATTTGTTTCAAACAGCAGCAGAGAGCCAGCCTATCAATGTTCCTTTCTTCCTGCACCACAAGTTTTGCAGCATCTCTCTTCTCTTTTCTTCCCCAGGTGTTGTGGACATCCCCCCCCCCATTCTGAAACATCTTTGTTCTTGCCCTTCCCATCTTCTCATATTCTAAGTCTTTTATTGTCATTTTAATGATATTATTGGGTCTCAGGGTGTTAGTCTTATCGTTAAGAGTCTTTTTTCTAACTTAGCAATTCACTTTTGACATCTCTGCTGTTGACAAAGGCTATTTGTCAGTTGAGATGAAGGAAGGCCAATAGGGAGGGCGAGGTTAATAGGCCAGGGATTGCTCAGTTAATATGCCACGCCCAGGGTCTCTCCTGCGGCAAGTTAATAAATCACTTTGGTAAAAAACCAAATTGTTGGATTAAATGATATCTCGTTCGCCATCATGTCTAGTTAACAGGATGAGACATACAGTGGCGGATGGTCAAAGCACAGTCCGTAGCTACTGTAGCTCCTGAGCTGCTGCACATGGCCATGGCTTCCTCTTTTCTCACACTTGCAGCGTGCTTTGTCAGCCCGCTTTGCTATGCCACAGAAGGACCCCAAAGGTGCCCAGAACCTTTCTGGCTACTTTGCTTTGGGTAACAATGATCACACAATTCAGGTGAGGCTCTATCCTTTCTCTGCTTGATCTTAGGTTGTAGAGCCATGTCCTTCAAATTGAAACAACCCTTCCTTGAGGGATGCTGAAGGCTCATGAGACCTAGGGGGTCCCTTCCCAAGACTTTATAAGGTTTAGTCATCTGGAAGAAGTTGGGCATGGAGCTTCAGGAACTGAACTTTTTTTTTTTTAATGATAGAGGTGCCCAAGAGTCCCCCAGGTTTTTTAAGCAACCTCAATAAACTTATTGGTTCACCAAGGTAGATGTGAGTAAAACTACTTCTTTGGTTTCTTGTAGGTACTTTGGCTCAGGTAAGTAGACATTTGTCTACATCTTCTCTAGAAATGTCACAGGATAGTCTGTCTACCTTGGGCTTGGAATCTATGGCTGATGAGCTCAAGCATCTGAATTACAGAATACAATGAAGACAGAAGAGGATCACTCCAGATCTCTCTCCTTTGGACAAGACAAGAGATAAAGAGTCCTTTTGAGAACAGTATGACCACCATGCATGGTGGCACATGCCTTTAGTCCAGCACTCAGGAGACAGGCAAAAGGGTCTCTGAGTTTGAGGCCGGTCTGACCTACAGAGCAAGTTCCAGGACAATCAGGACTACAAATAGAACAATCTGGATACTCTATAATTTTTCTCCATACCCTTGAGGCTGCTAACAAAGCAAGGTAGACCTGGTAACTATGGACCACTGATCACACAATGCAGCCCCTCACTAACAAATGGGAGTGACAATGATTGGTACCTCGTTTTCTGCCCCTGAATTCTCTGCTAAAATGATAGGAATAATCTTAGTTTTGCTTGTTTGCTTGTTCCAAAACCAGTTGGCTTTTCCCAACTTCTTCAAGACTGCTGCTGTCCAGGAAAAAGCACACAATTTCAAGCTTTACTAGAGGCAGAGATGCCTGCCCAGTTGCATGCCTGCACACAGACTCCTCTATTCCCCAGCCTTCCTCCGTTTTCTTCCTCTCACCTGTCACTGCTGCCTGCTTCCTATTTTATCCGAAGACACAGCCTTTCTCCAGAATCACACAGACACAGGCCAAACGCTGCTCTCTGGAGTACAGCAGGAAACACAGATCTCAGACTTGCTATGTGTCTGGACATTCTTTGAGGCTTAACCTCAGTAAAGGGAGGTACTGAAGTAAAGAGACATCTCCCAAGGCCAATCTTAAGCAGTCTTTGGATTTCCCTCTATGGTATACTCTCTAATGGGTCAGTAAGTCACTTAAAATCTACATTATGTGGAGACGAGAATGCAAACTTTGCTCGAGAAGATTTAAAAGTTGGCATTTGAAAATGTGGAGATCCCTGGATGGTGTCTTCTTTCCTCACACACTCTTCTTAATTCCCATGCAGTGGGCTAAGTTGAGAAAGGGCCACTGAGATGGAACTCCCTTTGTTCTTTAACTTTATGAGCATACCTGTTTTATTTTTTTAAACATCTGGCTCTGTCCTGCATTCTCTGCTTAGATCGTCACCAGGTGAGGGTCACAAGGTAGAAGAAGTCTTGAGTGCTCAAGGTTAACTTTACACCAAAGAAGATACTAGAGCATATATACCTTACACACACACACACACACACACACACACACACACACACACACTCGCTCTAAGATAAATAATTTTCTCTTATTAAAAGTAGTTGGAACTCCCTAGGGAAATTAACTGTTGTTATAAAGGGAGGGAGGGGGATGCTATTGGCCTTGGCCTCAAGATAAGCATCAGCCATTGGAGATTTGAATCGTGCTGGGAGGATCGCTTTTTCCCCTGGGAGTAGTTAAGTCCTGGCAGCTTTGGCATCCTGCCCAGAGGAACTATCTCCTTCTGCCTCAAGCTGGGGTTCTGCTCAGAGTCTGGGTGCTCATTCTCAGCAGTGGACATGATGTTTTGATTAAGTCCAAACAAGAAGGCTGAGCTATTATCTAAGGAATTTGGGGCGATCTTCGGTATCATAGTGGGAATCCTGGCCTCCATGGGGGCTCCTTCATCCCTTGATCTGTTCATGTCAGTATCTCATTAAGAGATGAGTGCAGAGCCAGCTCGTGTCAGGCAGTGAATTGCTGAGCGCACACAGTGGGAGAGAGAGAGAGAGCAGGTCTGCGGCTCACGGATTCTGTGCTTCTCTAAACATGTGGAAAGAAAAGAAACCAAACTGGGTGAATATTGGTGGGCACATCAGGGCAACATATGGGACTGGCTGGAGAAATGGGGATGGTCCACTTTACCATTTACTAAGGAAGTGAATTTAGATGCCAGGCCAAAACACATGCTAGTTTTATCTGCCTGAAGGACAGGGTGACTGATTCAAATAGCAGATGTATCTGGCTGGTCTGGGATGATATAGCCTTTGGTTCTACCTCTATGAAGTCAATTAATCATAGAGCCAAAAATAGGTAAAGTATAAGAAAATGGTTCCGTGGACAAAAGCTATTGGTCTGCATTGGAAGCCGGGCATGGCTGAATATCCCTGAAAACCCAGGGTTGAGTGGTAGAGGCAGGCAGACCCTGGGATTTTGCTGGCCAGCCACCCTAGCTGAAACGGTGAGTCTCTAGTTCAGTGAGAGACCCTACCTTAGTGAAATGAGGTTTTGGAGAGTGGTAGAGGAAGGCACCTGATAGGCTCTTCTCTGTGCATACACATAGGCTTGCATACGTATGTACATGAAATGGATGTGCATGCAAATGCATGTGCATATACATGGATATACTATGCACACACATAAAAAGAAAAATATGTGTTACATGCATCATTATTAAATGTGTATGGAATTTCCTCTTTGTCATCATCTCCTAAATAAGCAGTGTGTTTAGCAGAGGCATGTTTGAAGGTACGTGAAACATGTGCATAGGTTATAGGCAAATGTTATGTTGCTTTATCTAAGGGACTTCAGTGTCTGTGGAGCAGCATGGGGAGGTGGCCCTGAAATCAGTTCTCCACAGATATTGAAAACTCTACAAAGCTGTCAGCAGGGCAAGAAACTCTCACCTCTACAGCGCCCGGTGTGGATGTGTATTGGGCCACAGGTGCAGGCTATCCCAAAGATGGCTGCTCATGAGTGCCTGTGAACTCAGACTATCTTACCTCATGATAAACAGTGCACCAGATACACCTAGTGTTGTCAGGAGAAAGCACAGTCTTAGTGATAACAGGTGTTTCCACTTTAAAAGCAGAATTTAAGATCCAGTGTTCTTACTTATCTTCCAACTTTTGAAAGCTGGATTCAACTACTCTAAGACAATAACAAAGAAATTGCTCATAAAACATCAGAGTGTGTCTATAATTTATATCTAATTTTTATATGTTTTTATATAATTTTCAGACCCCCCTCACTTTATAAATTCCAAACCCAAACAAGTATTTCTGGAGTGTGCTTCTGAGAACGTTAATAGATGAAACAGGCCTAGCATGTGTTGAGATGCCTGTCATGTGCAACAGTGTACACAGGTACATCTTATTTTATTTTGCATGTGCTACTAAGCTTTGCAAAATCTCTACAATAAAAAGCATCACTCTTTCCCAAGAGTTCTAAGAATCACATTTTTATTCACAGATTTGTTTAAATTAATCATATGCATATTTTATGCATAATGCTTTTACATACTAAGTGGATTATAATATGTTATAAACACAATGCTAAAAAGAATCTTGAGCTGGAGAGATGGCTCAGTACTTAAGAGCACTAGCTACTCTTCAAGAGGACACAGGTTAAATTCCCAGCACCCAGAAGGCAACTCACACCTGTCTCTAACTCCAGTTCCAGGACTGCAGACACACTCACACAGACATTCATGCAGGCAAAACACTAATGATTATAAAATAAAAATAAATTGTGTATGTAAAACAATCTCATATATGGACATTTTGCCAGCATGTATGTCTGTGCATCATGTGCATGGTTGATGCCCACAGGAGCCAGAAGAGTATGTTAGATCCCCTACAACTGGAGTTACAGACTGTTTTGAGCCACGTGTGGGTGCTGGCAATGGAGCTCAGGTCTACTGGACGATCAGCCAGTGTTCGTAACAGCTGAGCCATATCTCCAGTCCTAAACATAAGCAGAAAACCAAAGCCTCTATATCACTGACTGTAGCAGTGGTCAGGTACCAAGCCTTCCCTACCAAGGTGTGCCTATAAACAAATGAGTATGCCGTTTCATTTCATGTCCACATAGTTGGGACACAAAACATTTCTGTATGTCCCTTGTCCCTTTTCTGTTGCTATAACAGAATATCTGAAACTAGATGTTATATGCTTATCGAAATTATCAGTTCTGGAGGCTAGAACATCCCAGGTTGGTCAGCTCTGTTTGGTGAGGATCTCACACTGCTTCAGTGCATGATGGAAAATGGAAGGGGAAGAGAGTGCCAAAGAGACAATGCCTTGACGCTCTACTCTCTGGATATGAATTAAGCCTCAGAAGGTAAGGGTTTAACTTCTCTTGCAGCAGCCTACTCACCTCTTGGAGCCCCCTTTCAGTGCTATGGTACCAGGGACTAAACTACAAACTAGGGTTTGAGAGGACAGCTCATATTCAGCTAGAGCCTTGGGTGTGTCTGCGAGGCGCTTCCAGGTAGGGTTAGCATTTGAGTCTACTTGAGGACCTCCACAGTCATGCCCACTGTGATTGCCCCAGTCAGAACTTTGGTCAACATGGCTAAGGTCCTTTCTCTCGGTGTCTTCTTTACTAGTATGAGCTGTGGTTTGTTTTCTTGATGATGGCTATTCTGACTCGAGTGAGATAAGATCTCAACATCATTTTATCATGCACTTCCTTGATGGCTAAGGATGTCAGGCACTTTTAAAGTTTTTATTGGCCATTTGTGTCTTTTCTTTTGGGAACCCTCTCTTCAGTCCCTTTAAAACAAACTGGGTTGTTTGTTTTCTTCATGTTGGTTTTTGAGATTTTTGTATATTCTAGCTATCCTTTTATATATATAAAAAAGTCCACTTTTCTAATGAGGCTTATTTACATGAAATCATCACCATGGAGACGCAATATAGACAGTAGTGATGCTGCCATCACTGCCAACTCTGTTCCTTTCTCACTTACATTTAACTTTCCAGGCTTGTTTGGTTCACAAAGGAAATAAACTTTACTTTTAAAAATGTACTTTGGTTTATCATGGAAATGATAAAACTTCATGATGGGGAGATTTTATTGTTTATAACCCTAAATACTAGGCTTGGGCACTAACATGATTATCACCTTTGTGGCTCCAGAGCTCTCTTGCCTTTTGTAAACCTCAGATACCAAAGGAGAATTAAGATCTACTGTAGGCTGGGAGAGGATTGACAAAGGGGCATTTTCAACACTCGCTTCTGTGAGTCTGGAATATTTGGTAAAAATGCGTTCATTACCTTATAGTAACACCTCATAAAGTTGCCTTAGAATCCAGATCTGGCCTCTGAGAAGTTTTACTGAAAATGGTTTCTGCTGAGGTTACTAAGCAGGCCACCATTTGGCCTTGATCTGGTTTGGTCTGTAAGGGAGCCAGATCCTGCACAGTGGGGTCCCTTCCTCCCAGAGATGACCTGGGCTTGGCAATGGTTCCTGAGTGATTCTCAACATTTCCATCACCCCTCACCTACACAGGAAGCCTCCTCATGATTTGTAAGGGGGCTCTGTTCTTCTTTGAAGTTAGTCATTTGTTTCCTAGAAAAAGCACGTGGGCCAAACTACAAACACTACTTCGTCTTGGCACACTACCTCCCCGAAGGAGCCCCGCCAGGTATTAGTCATTGTTCTGATCTAATTGAGCTCCAAAGTGGCTTTGCACCTTTGATACTCAGGTTCTAGCCAAAGGGCTGCTTCTTCCCCATGTTTCCAGATGCCCTTTCTGGTAGAGATGAGAGAAAGACATGTCTGTCTTCTCTGCTTTACAGATGAGGGTATCAGGAGCAGAGGAGGCTTTGGGGCACACATTCCCATCATGCTCCATTCTTAGCTCCCTCCTGGATTTAGTGAAGACTAAGCTTAGCTCTTTGTAGGTGGTGGAAGCTCAGTGACAGGGGAGGTTGCTGGCTCACAACACCCAGTTATTAGAAACCGTTTGCCTCTAGGTGTGGTGCTGATAGGTTTGCATGGAAGAAGGCTAAGAAAACTTACAAGTAGAGAAACCAAGGGCCCCAAAGCCCATGAGCATCCCATGGCCAAGAAGACCGAGGATAAGGCATGAGTTCCTTGGCCCCCACAAAGGCTTATATATTTGCATGCTCAATCTCTGGCTGTTTGGAAGGATTAGGGTTAGGGTTAGGAGTTGTATTTGGGTTCGGAGGAGATATGTCACTAGGCGTAGGCTTTGAGGTATCCAAAGCCCATGCCAGGCCCAGTTTTCCTCTCTTCCTCCCCTTCCTCTCCCTCACTCTGTCTGGTAGATCAGGATGTATAACTCATAGCTGTTTTTCTAGCACAATGTCTGCCTGCATGCTGTCATGCTCCCTAACATGATGATAAGGAGCTCACCCTCAGTTAAATGCTTCCTTTCATAAGAGTTACCTTGGTCATGGTGTCTTCTCATAGCAATAGAATCCTAACTCACACAAGATGGAAACGGGATGCAGGCAGATAAACACCTGTCCTGGAACTCTTATGTCACTACAGGCTGGCCTCTGGTGCCAACTGTGCTAGAAAGTACAGCAGTCACAGAGCCTTTTGAAAGCACTCAGAGAAAGAACAAAGGAAGGCAAGGAGAGCTGGTGGAGGCTGGATGTGCAGGCCTAGGCTGCACTCAGAAGCAGCAGACAATGCCCCTTCATTTTAGACAGCATTCTTCTTTGAGGTCTGCACTGAGAAATAAAGAGAATTCAGGATCAAATTTATCTGAAGGCTGGGATGTCACAGGCTGTTATAGCAAGATCTTGAGCCAAGGCTTCTTCTTTTCAACCTTTTATTATTTTTTAAACCGCTATTTTAAATATTGATTTTAGATTTGTCTATTTGATTTTATATGTGTCAGTGTTTTGCCTGCTTGTATGTCTGTGCCCTATGCAAGTGCCTAGTGACTATAGAGATGAGAACAGGACATTGGATCACCTGGAATTGGAATTATACATAGTTGGGAGCTGCCTTGTGGGTGCTGGGAGTCGAACCTGAGTCCTCTGAAATAACAACAAATGCTCTTAGCCACTGAGTCATCTCTCCAGTTCTTGGAGACAGGGCTTTTTAAGACAATGAAAAGGAAATGGAAATATCTATGAGTCAGCCCCCCCCCCAATTAGAGAGACTTCACAAGAAAACCAGGAAGGCATGCCATCAAAGCCGAATTTATTGGGTCCTAGCCCACCCTTGCTCTTTCCAGACTATTAGACCATTGCACCGGTTCCAGATCCCAATGCTAAGAGCATCTAAGAACAGCGGGTAAAGTGTTCACATCCAGGGTAAATCATTGTTGGTGTATTTCCAGTTATTTGAGGCGATAAGTGAATGCAAGCCTGGGGGGGGCATGAGGAGTTGCTATAATCTAGAGGGGAGGGAAGGCAAGAATATTGATTCGATAGAAATGCTACTGTAGCAAGCAGAAGCTGCTGTTCAACACGGCCTCGCGGTCTCTAGACTCAAGGAAACTCAGATAAATGGAGCAAAGATGAGTAATCCGCAATTTGAGTTGAGAAGGGAACAGATTGGGCTTAAGCAGGAATTAAAAAGAAATTAGATAAGAAAAGAATTTTGTGTAAGTAAACATACTCTAATGGAATTTAAAATTTTGTTCAAAGCAGATTTTTCCCATATGGAAATCAAATTAGGGATATGGGAGGCATACTTTAAAAGCTTTCTTCAAATGCAGAGGAACAAAATAAGAATCTGGTTTTATTTTTTTTTTTAATCAGCTATTAGGAAAATTTTGTTTAAATGAGATGACTTTGAAAGAATACATTCTACTGATTTTTTTTTTCCTCATCACAAGTGAATAAATATTCACTGCTGAAGTGTAGGGAAGAAATAGTTTACTTCTCACTAACATATTGTCTATCCTGATAGTCTTTTCCGTATGCATGACCTGGTTTTGACTATAGGATCTTCAGATAGAGAACACAAACACACATACATACACACACACACAGTGGATACTGTGATGTACAGACATTTGAAAATGTACTTTTTTGGTATATGTGTACATGTATCTTTATATAAGAATATATGTACTTTCATTTAAAATTGAAAACACAGCATAAAATAGAGCTAAGAGTAATAGCTTTTAAATAACTAGAGAAAGCCCACCTGATTATATGGCAAAAGACAGGTCTCAGCTCCTTATCCTTCTTAGCTTCAGAGCTGCCCAGGTCTAAGGCAGTTTATACAAAGCTATTACCCTGATCTGCCAAAGAGGATATGGTTCTAATTCTTGACCTTCAGGCTCCTGTGTGAACACTGAGTCAGAGAGACAGAAAGAGTCTGTTCTGCCTAGTTACATAAAGACTTATTTTTTTTTCTTTCATCAGACAGGTAGAAAAAGGAGGCTTTGGAATTGGGGCTACTTGGGTGAAGGGTGGGGAGACAGTGGAAAAGCTCTGAAATCTGGAAATCAGCATCCACCAGGGCTGTTTTCTCCCAGGCAGCCCTAGGCTCTGCCATTCACTCACCCCCACTCCCACATGAAGGCTGCCACATATGTAAATCCCAAACTGAAACAGGCTCCCAGTTCTGACTGAAGGTTCTTCTGTAGGTGTTGGGGTGTGACTCGGGAACAGAATAAGGGTATGGGCTCATTTATCTTTACTCTGATGCAAGCACTTTATATGTGGGGTCTAAGTGTGCAGATTAAAATATACAGATTTCCATCTGGTTTCCACAGCATCCTTCCTTTATGTCTATAAAAGCACAGTCTTCAGTGGTGGCCCTCAGATGTCTCATCCTGCTAAGGTGCTGAGGAACAAGGCACCACTCTGATAGGGAGATTAATCTGCAACTGTACTCTTGTCCTCACCCTCGCCACCCCCACCCAACACCTTGTGGCCCCTTCCAGCTCATTTAAAGTATGAGTGAGGCTTTCACATATGGGAAAGAGTGTTTGGAGCAGTCTTTGCTCCGACTTGCTCTGCAGCTCAGCCAGGCTTCATATCACAGTGTGGCCCAGGCAGTTCTCAAACTCCCAAACCCCCTGCCTTTGCTTCCCAGGGATGGAGTTACAGTCTGTTTGCACTTCCTGTCTGTACTGGTCTTTGGAGTTTATTTGAAAAGCCTCTGCCTCCTTGCTCTTTCCCGGTTCTTCTGCTCACTGTAGCCTGCAGCATTCACCAGAGAACTGCCCTGCCATACTCATTCACACTCCATTTTGTAGTGGATGCTGAGGGTACTCACAGGCTCTTAGTCAAAAAGCTCTGTGGGACTCCTTGGGACTGTTGACAAGGGTCTCTCTATCTTGCAACAGTTATCTTGGCTTCTGAGATGAAGATAACCACGGCTTCCCTGGTTTTTCTCTGACTTATCAGATTCCTTGTCAATCTACTTTGTTTCTGTTTTTTCCCCTCTTCTCCCTACTCAACTCCCATGTTTTGGTGTTCTTAAGAGAACTTAAGCCTTCTCAGTCAACACATTTTCTCTCAGAGACACTAGATAAACTCCAAGAACATTCTGCAGTTGTCTCTCCTGATCTGTGTTTTAGTCACAGTCAATAATAAAGAGGTAAACACTGTACCATAAGATGAGCGTGAGAAAAAAAGAGGGGTGAATATTGACAGCATTCTCATTTATACATTATATTGAGGATAGATACTATTTTTCGTTGTTGGTTGTCAGCCTGTCACTGTGCTTAATTTACAAATTAAGCTTTCTAGATGCAGGAAAGGACATGGGGGAGTTGATACTGTCTATGGGCTTAGGGGTCTATGTGGCTATGGATATTGGTGACACTGCGTTTACTAATGATTATCACTCATTTGTTTGGCAAATATTTATTGAAATCAAAACAAGTAACAGGAAGAATCACCAAATTCACATGCTGCATCCTTGGAGATGGTAATAAAGTAAGTCACATGCTGTGAGAGAAAAGACAATGACTTCAGCAGAGAGATAGTATCACTGCTAGAGAAGAAACTAAAAGGTTTGTAAATCCACTACCTCAATGTCCCGTATCAATACACTTAAGATCCTATCAAAAAAGGAATGATTGCCCCAATCAAGCGTATTACAGCTGGGTTGGGTGGCACACACTTGTAATTCTTTTACTTGGAAGTCTGAGCAAGGGGATTTTTGAGTTCAAGGCTGGCCTGAGCTATAGAATTGTGCCTAGGCTGCAACAAAAGAAAAACATGTACATTAACACGCGCTAGTGTATACACACACACACACACACACACACACATACACACACAGGACCACCCCCTCCCAACACACACAAAGTAGAAAGTTTGTATGGGCTAGTTTTTAGTAATTGAGATTGTGGAAGCAGTGTAATGAGAGAGGAACATTCTAGTTTGCTAATTCAGATTTTCAGGGCCTAGGAGACTGAGGGCAGGACAATGTGATGTGAAACAACCCAGTGACTAATCAGAGAGAAATGCACGCGGAGAGCTTCTCTGTCCAGATGCAGGCTTTTAGGCTTTTACATACCCTCCCTATTGCCCTAGACTGTGGTCAATAAACTATGGCCTGCTGGCCAAATCCAGCCCCTGTCCACTTTTCACAATAGTTTCCTAGCACATGGCTGCATACTGGCATTAGCATCCTCTGAGGCTGCCTCTCTGTTTCAGAACTTATGAATTGCATAAAGACCATCTGGCTCATTAAAGTTAAATATTTACAAAGAGCATCTTCAGAGACAAAATATTCTAGCTCCTGTGCAAACTCTCTTCTCTTCTCTCTTTTCTATGTCTGGTGACACTGAGTCAAGTTTCTGTAGCTTGTTATTCCCAGAGGATAAATCTTCACCTTTTGGAAATCTCAGAAGGGGGATTTTGAGTTCAAGATCAGCCTGAGCTATAAAATTTAGAATTCAGTCTGGGCTGTTTCAAAATCAAAACATATATACATAGACATACTTTGCCACTTACATACCACAGAGACAGCAGCACACACACACACACACACACACACACACACACACACACACACACTTTCTTAAGGGGGAGCAGTGACCACCTGTGAGCAGATATAGTGGATATTAAGTAGTGCATATTTAGATCTCATGCAAACTTCTATACATGCCTCATGGTTTCAGCTCCTAGTCTAAGCTAGATTTTTCCATCAATTCATCCATCTGCCAAAGGTCTCATGGTAATGATCTGGGTGATATTTTAGGGACACCTTGGTTTGACCGCCCTCAGCTTTCCTGAGTCATTTTCCATATGTTCACTCAATGTTTGCCCTTTTATATTGTGGCCTACAATTCTGGGACATCTCTTAGCTTTACTCAGCTGGGGCTTGTGTTTCTGTTCATTCCCTTGTTTGTTGACTTAAGGCAGTTAGATTATCTCAGTGCTCAAATGGAATTCTGGTTTCCTAACGGGAGTGCAAACTCAAATTACACACCACAGAAGACATTGTAAATCCACCCATCAAATCTAAGGAGAACCATTGAGAACGGGTCAAGGAAGCAAATGAGGCAATGTGCTAAAGTATCTCAGTTTGCCAATATTTCAAAAGCAGGTTTCCTTTTCTAGGCTTTCTGTTGAAAGCTATAGAATTCCTGTTAGCAATCCAACAGATGAAGATGTATGCATATGGGCAGGCTGGTCTAGACACTGGAGATGAAGAATTGGTGTTATGTTGCTAGGAAGAATATCCTAGCACCCGGGGGACTTTCCAAGCTCAGTGCATTTATCCTACTAAAATTTGTTGGCACTTATAATGGAGGAACTTGAGAATGCCCTCCTTTCTGCTGCAAGAAGACAAAATATATTCTCAAGAGAGTGAACTTGCCTGTGTGTGGCCACTTGTCATGTTGCTCTTTGCTATAAGACCTGCCATGTGCATGTCTGTCTGGTTGCATGCCTGTCACCTGGAGTCACATACAAGCAGACATGAAGAGAGGATTTTTGTTTTTGTTTCTACATTCTATATCAGTGGTTCTCAACCTTCCTAATGCTTCAACAATTTAATACAGTTCTTCCCACCATAAAATTATTGACATTGCTACTTCATAACTATAATTTTGCTACTGTTATGAATTGTAAATAGTCTTGTTTTTTGATGAGTTTTAGGCGATCCCTGGGAAAAAGCCATTTGACTCTCAAGGGGGGTGACACACAGGTTGAAAACTGCTGCTCTGTCTTAGGACAGGGGAGGGAATGGCTTTTGAAGGAGCAAGGCCATGGCAATCTCCACTGTGTCAAAGGTGATGTGGCAGTGTGACTGAAGGAAAAAGACCAGACATCATCCTATTAGAAATCCAGGCCACAAAAGGAGAAAGATACAGTAAAACCAGAAAAGCAATCTGTCTGGGCTAGAGACTAACATGGGTGGTTATTAGTGATGCAGTTTTAGAAACAAACCCTCATACTTAAAAGCAAGAAATAGCTCCAGATATTATAGATGGAAAAAAAATTGGATCTGCAAAAGCAAGAAATTTTAATTGGAGAAAAATGATAAAACCTGGGATTACTCATCTTTGGCTAGTGGGCCATCATCTGACTGTAGTTTTCTGCTAGGGAACATTCAGGTGGAGAATAAACATTCACATTCACCTAGACTTAATATCTCCATGACATCTGAGTGTGTGATTTTTGTCTATTATAAATCAGTGATTGGACTGGGATTGGCAATTTAAAAATACTGGACCTTTGCCATGTAGAATTGAAGAAACACTGCTGTCCATAAAGTATGTATTATGACTGAGCTCTGGAAAACCATTACCTGTCGTGCAACTGATGGCTAAATTCTATATTATGCAAAATTATGTAAATTTTCATGGGAAAACGAAGGAGAAAGAGCAAGAAATAAGCCGAGTTTGTGTTTCAGAGACATGAAATCCAAATGGTCCATAGATCATATGACATTTGTGCTCTTGAGAAGTCAGGGACCTGTTTCCACTTTCCAAATTTATCAACATTGTGAAAAGCTATCTATTTATTGGTAATGCAGACATGAGAAAACTCTCAGGCATTGCTAGTGGGACTATGAATTGTTATAGCTTTTTTAGGAGGCAATTTGGCAGCATCTATTAAAATAAAAACAAGCTGATGATACACTTTGACTCAGCAGTTTTCTTCCTGGGAATCTATCCCATTGAAATAAAAGCACCTATCAGTAGCGTCTCCTCAGAGATGTTTATTGAAGCTTCTTTTGTGGTGGCAGAGAACCAGGAACAAAGTAAATGCCACTAATGGGGAAACAGCTGAATAAATTGTGGTCCACTTAGCCCAGGGAACCTTTTACAGCTCTTAAAAAAGATGAATTAGAATTATATCCATTACTCTGGCAGTGTTATTTATGAGATATTGAGAGAAAAAAGCAAGACACAGAAAATATTTGCCATAATCTCATTTCTATAAAATGACAAATTTCTGCTTTTGTACATTTTTCACATTGTATGTATCTTGAAATACTATCATAAAAGGGGTAAAAATAAAAGAGATACATACTAATATATTAGCATGGCTTATTGCAAATGTGTGGTAAAGGTGTGAATGGTAGAAGATTAGGGAGAAACAATAAAGACTGAATTTTGAATTCATTATGTACAACAGTACTTGATTCCTATATGTCTCTCTTTCTCTTTGTCATATGCACACACACACACACACAGAGAAGCAAATATACATAAAATAAAACACTTTCATACAAATATGAAAGCATATATAATTATCAGATGTGTAGCTCAAAATATTTTAGTGCAATTTACAAAAGATATAAAAGATGTTAGCTTCACACCTATCAACTTGCAGAGATAAAATGACAATAAGTCAGTCAGAAAACCAATTAGGAAACCAATAAGTAAAGGTTAATATCTTGGTAGAAAAGTATTCAAAGGACATATATCACAGCTCAATGGAAGTTTAGTAGAACACAAAAATGGTCATAAGAAGAGCTTCCAACTTGATTACTACTCAAAGCCACACGTGCAGAAACATGAAGGTGTTTGCTACCTGTGCATCTCTGTGATATTAAGATTAGTAATGGAATAGAAATAGTCTTAAATATACTTCTAAAGAAAACTGAAATTGAAGCAGAAGTTCTGGGGAAAAACATTTGAACCTGCTTTATACATACGTGTTGACGCCTTTGGAAATCTCTAGTTTTTGATGTCAGTATGTTATTGGGAGAAGAGAGTTCCAGTGAGAAAGGGCAATGGCATGGTTATCACCCTCAGCATCATGTTCTCGGTCAAGATATTAGGAGCTGCTTAAAATTTCAAGATAAAACAGTTAAAGGAAAGCTTGAAGTAGTGTATGCAACAGGGTCGTGGAAGTGTATGCACAGCCAATTCTAATGAAAGGAAACAACAGCAGTTGGGAGCTGTTGATGTCTGTGGAGAAAGATGATCTATGTTCATATGTGGGCAAACTGGAGAGACAGAATGCCCAAGCAATCCTGGAGCACAGGGTAGAATTATGGTTAATGTTCTTATTTTAAAATTCTTTATGCTTTTCTATATTCCTTACAGTTTTCTGCACTGAACAATAGTTTTAATTAGAATGAGAAAAAAAAAGTTACGGAAATGTTAAAAGGCTGTAAAGATTAGCATCTCCCGGACATACAGAGTAGGGAGGTTCCTTTCATGAGGGTGGTGGCCACCAGGCTGTATCACCCTTCCAGCGTCAGGCTGTCGGATGAACTCTAACCTTTTGCTTTCAAAGCAATAGAAATAATCAAAGGCAGGTCATTAGTTAATTGCTTTGAGGTTATTTCCGAAGTCCCTAGTGGGCTCTTGCAAATGATTAGTAATATCATTATTACTTATACAACAGTGGGCCAGCCGTTATTGCTTCCTCAGCACTGATTCAGGGTTTTATGGACAAATGGTTCTCAACCTGGGCTTCTCTAACCTCGGAAGGTACAAAGTGGCTGTAAGCTCTCTGAACTCCATCATGCACATAAAAAGTGTCAGGAAATTATGGGTTAGCCTCACAGTGCTACACTGGCCACAAAAGGCATAAGACCCCTCCCCTGATGTTATTCACAATGATCCCTGATTGTTATTGTGACAAATGGGTAATTAGAATCCTTTTTGGCAAATATATATATATATATATATAAATCTATCACCTATCTATCTATCTATCTATCTATCTATCATCATCATCATCATCTATCCAGGTTTTAATATCAAACATGGAATCACTTTGCTCACTCTAAAGTATTCTTACAATTGTACTTAATATTCAGTTTCAGCCAATCTACTGAGATTCCTATTTTAATCCTATTTACAGTTATAAATTCAGTGTGTTATTTATTTTTGACACTGTTTAAAGAAAAATCTGTCCTACTTCAACAGGCATTTTTCATTTTCCAAAAGAGCAAAGTGAGACACAGACTCCAGGGAAAGGTGAGTGCTTGGGAAAGCACCCCACAGGACCCTGGGGGCTCACTTCCTCTGTCTCCTTCCTCTCTTCTTGAGTCTGTATGCCTGCAGACACTGAGAAGTACTCAGAGATACTGGAAACCCAGAGAGAAGGTGGGGTGGGGATCCCAACTCAGCATCATCTCCTGTAACTTTCCATTCTCTTGTGAGGTTGTTGCTATAATTGGTCCTTTATTGATGATGAAATGCCAAGGGATGGGGAGTGAAGATCTGTTTAACACCACATGTCAAGAGGCAAAGCCAGAATGTGAACTCTGGGGAGTCTGATCCAGACCCTGATTTCAATCCATCCTAACAACATTGCATTCCCATCTCTGAAAAAAAAAGGAGAAGTCAGCCGGAAGGTCTTTGGCGAGTCTTTAATAAAATGACTAATTCTGGCAACTGGCCCGGAGAGGAGATGGGAAGTCCATTTAGTTTTACCTCCATGACTGATGCATATCTGAAAATGGCGTTTCTTTTAAAAGATTCCTAGACTTTATTGTAAAGTCTTAATAACTTACTATACAAGCATGCTGTAGATTCTGCCCATTAGCAGACATCAAGGACATTGTATTTTAAAGAAAAGATTTTGTCTTCACCATTTTAACCAGAGTTAGTAATATTTTCTCTATCCAGCTAACTGGTGAATTAAAAAATTACATATATGCTGGAATTTGTTTAGAAAGTTGCCAGTACAAGCAAAGTTATGTGTGTGTGTGTGTGTGTGTTTGTATACATGTGCACACATGTTTCTAAAACTGTGTGAATGTGTTCTGATGCTTCAGTAATGAAAAACCAGTGCACTTAGCAGTCATAATCTTGGTGATGCACAAGACCTCTTCCCAGGAAGCAAAGGCATAAACCTAAAACAAAACTTTTCAACAAAGAAAGAAGAAAAGTCCAGAGGATAAAATACAATGATGGGATGTGTGTGCACATGTGTGAGCATGTATGTGCATGTGATTATATATACATCTACATAAGTATGTGACTACATACATGTGTGTTTCTGTGTGAATGTGTGAACATACATATGTAAGGGACATGCACATGTGTAAGAATATGTGTGGGCATGTATATATGGGGTATGTGTGCCTTAGTGTGTATATGTCTGTGTATGTGTGTGTATATATATATGTATGATCATTTGTGTAAGTTTGCAATATGTCTGTGAGGTTTAATGTTTATACATACATCTGTGTATGGCTGTATCATACAGACAAATGTATGAATCTATTCATGTGCATATGTGTTTGTATGTATGTATGTATATGAATTTGTTTCTGTTAGTGTTTACATGTATGTGTGTGTTTGGATCTTTGTGCTTGAATGTGCACGCATGTGTATTTTTGAAACTATTGGTGTGTAAGTGAATGCATGCATATGTGTGAATATATTTGTGGAGATGCATGGGGGTGTCCTTATGAGTGTTTTCCTATGATTGCCTGCATGTGTGTATGTGCATATGCTCACATCTATCAGTTGGATGTATGTTCCTGTTAATGTTTATGTGTGTACAAGTATGTATATGTATGCATGCTTTTGTATGTCTGTATCTTGTATGCACATATGTGTATGTATGCTCACTTGCACACACACTTGTATGCGTGTGTGTGTCTATGTGCTTGCTGCATGTGTGCATATGTTTATAAATATTTGTATATGCGTGTGTGAGGAGGACAAACAGAGAGCACTTTCTTTGTTGGCATCTCTGTCTTCATTCAGGCTATGATAGTACAGGGTTAGAACAAAATGTTTTTCTGAACTGGAGGAACAAGTACATCCTGGAGTGAAGTCCATCACCCAAGGCCCCTGCATCAGCTCAGTGTAGGTTCTCTTTCATGAGAACCACAGTGTAGTCAGATGTTTCTGGCTCAGCCTAGCCCCAAGGTCCAGACCTGCCCACAGCTGCTTAGTCCAAAAAAAATCACACAAAGCCTTGTATTAATTACAAACTATTTGGCCTCTGGCTCAGGCTCATTATCAGCTAGATCTTACAACTTAATTCAACCCATTTCTATTAATCTATGTCTTGCCACTTGGCTAGTGACTTCCTGGCTTCTTTGGGGGGCAGCCTGTAGCTTCTCTTTGACTCCACCCTTCTTCCTCTTTATCTCTGCCTGCCTCTAAGCCGCCTTGCCATAGGCCAAAAACAGTTTCTTTGTTAACCATAATAAAGCATATTCACACTGTATAGAAAGATATCTCACACCATCATACTTCCTAATGGGACAGTGTATAAACAGTTCTACTGGACTGCAGAACCCATGCCACCCCATGAACATGCCAAGAGCTCTGTGCTTACCAGTGTGATAGTGGTATCACTGTTAGGGGTAAAACAGTTTGCTGATTGGTTTTAAGGCCTTCTTGACAAGAGAACCATGATATGTCCTATAACACAAGAGCCTGCAGCTAGGGAGGTAATAAACCCTCTGTGAAGAAGCCAATATTTGCTTCTCTGTTATGTGATAAACACCAAACACAAGAAACATGGGAAGGAAAGGTTTCTTCTGCTTTGATTTCCACATTACAATCCATCATGGAAGGAAATCAAGGCAGGAACTCAACAGAAACCTGGAGATAGAAACTGAAGTAGAGACCCAGGAGGAGTACCTTGCTGCCCCTGGCTTGCTCAGCTATATTTCTTGTACAGCTCAGGTTTACCTGTCCAGGAGAGGCACCACTCACATCAATCACTGATCAAAAAATACCCTACAGAGTTGCCTATTGGCTAATCTATTGGAGTTAATTCCTTAGTTGAGATTCCCTCTTCCTAGACATGTTTAGGTTTGTGTCAAGTTAACAAAAAACTGACAGGCACAAAAGAGAAGCAAGTGAATTGCATCTTCTGTTCACAAAGCAAATGGCCATTTCCAACCCTCAAAGGGAGCGTCTCTCAGGTGACAAAGTAATCTCCTGGACAGTTATGGAGTATTAGCTGAAATGCAAGGTAGCTGGGAGGTCCCTCTGTCTCTGGGAAAGATGATATGGCAAAGAACAAAACTGACCTTCTCCCCCAGGAAAAGAGAAGGAAATTATGTAATGATGACAGTAGGCAAAGCTAGACAATGTCAGGAAGCTGCTGTAGTAATAGACATGTTACTGAGGGCTTCGATACAGCAGCTGCCCTTCAAGCTAAGAGTTCAACCGGCATAGATGGAGTATGTTCAGTGATGCTCTGTGGCAGATGCAAAGGTGGTAAGACATGAACTTGCCCTGAGATGCTGACCATAAATAAAGATGCTAAGGTCATCTGTGGATCATGTTAGTGCAAAACATACTCTGGGACATACTAATATAAATATATCAAATATTATAGATATGCACTGTAAGATACACATGTTAATTTCAAAGTAGTATTAACTATCTCCCTGGTAGTCTAAACTCATTCTCCTCCTAACCTGGAAACTATGCAATTACTAGTAGTTCCCCATCAGAGACAGAGACACTGTGCAAGAAAACCAGTGACCTTCTCTGAAGCGGGAGGTGTGATTTACCCAGCAATAGCACACAGGGTGGACCTCCCATCCAAGCCTACTTCTCATAGTAAGGCTGTGAAATAGGTCACTTACGGTGACACAGATGACAAAACCTTAATTATTTCTACCTCTGTGAGCTCAAGGCCCAGTTTGTGCTGAGCAACAGCTCCTACACAGGTGGATCCCAGCATGGCAGACCCTGAAGCTTTACAGAGATCCTGCTCTGCGCTCTGCACTCCCACACGCTGCCTCTCAGAACTCCGGTCTGGGAACAGATTCCTTCCATCGCCCATGTGGACAAAATGCTTTGATTTTGTGCCAAAGTTCTTGACTCTTTCACTCTCATTCTCCCAAATCATCTGTCTTCTGTAGTGACACTGACGAGGGAAATTAACTGTCTTTTCTCTTCTTAAACTCTCTACTTTGTCAAAACAACAAACACAGCTCAATGCACAGGGGACTTATCTTTTAACCTCTGCCGGCTTATGGCCTACCATAATGGGATGGTAAACTTTGTGCCCAATGCACAAAACTTTCCAGGCAACTCAGCAGTTTGTAGCTTTTCCTGTTTCCACCATGAATAGTGGCACAAATGATGTTGTCTCATGAGTGGGGTTTAGAGCCAATGTTGGTTTATAGCCACACCCCCCACCTGCAAGGACACGCTCCAAAGCCTGTGACATAGGCGTGTGCCTACCTAAAAATCTCCAACCATCTGGAAAACTTTCTCTTCTTCCTTTCTTATCCCTGCTCTCTTTCTGCCTTCCCTCTCTCCCTCTCCCCTCCCCCTCCTTAATAAACCTCATATGGCTCTCTTGCAGCATACAAGTTCTTTTCTTGCATGAAATACTAACAACTAAGGCAGTGTTTCTCAACCTGTAGGTTGTGACCCCTTTCCCAAGTCCATTGGGAAAACACAGATGTTTGCATTACAATTCATAACAGTAGCAAAATTACAGTCACGAAGTAGCAACAAAAACAATTTTATAGTTAGGGGTAAACATAAAAGCTGTATTAAAAGGTCACAGAATTAGGAAGATTCAGAACCATTGCTCTGAGGCCACATGGTGTATTCACTGGTGACATGCTTATGGACTGTTTCTTCAGATGGGTTCCCATGTCCACTGAATCCAACCTTTTTAAACTGAATTGACTCACCTGTGAGGTTCAAACTCAGCCAAAACAATGTTGATGTTGCCTTTGGCTCTCATTGTTCCAGTGGCTGATTTGAGCAGCCACAATCTCACTGATCACCCTCCTTATACTAATATTGACACTGAAGGACAAACAGAATCCAGGGAATGAATGGATCTATGCATTTGCCTAGTGCCCAGAGACCCAGGTCAGTGATGTGAAAGCTCAGTAGCCAACAGTGAGCTGCAGAGGAATGGTTTGGTTCAGCTCACAGTTTGAGGGTCTGGTCCATCATGCTTGGGGAAGGAGCAGGGGCAGGATGATGAGTGTGGTCACATGTCATTGGCAGGGCACAGAGATGATCCTGTCAGTGAATTCTCCCAGTGCTCTGCTTACCTCTGCAGTCCCTGCCCACTGCAAGGGTCTGCCCATCTCAGCTACACCTCTCTGGAAATGTCTTCACAGGCACACCCACGGTACTTTAAAGCCAGTCAATACAGCCAGGAGGATTGACCATCACACCAGGAAAGTCTGGTATGATGCTGGATCATTTCTGCTTCCCAGCAGCCATTCTTCAACAAATGCAGATTTGCTCAGTGTGTGAGATGTCTGAAAACAGCTGTTCTCAACTTATGAGTCACAACACCTTTGAGGATCAAATGACCCTTTCACAGGGGTCATGTAAGACCATTAGAAAATATAGACATTTACATTATGATTCATAACAGTAGCAAAATTACAGTTATGAAATTATTAAATAGTGAAAGTAGTTCTATGTTGGGGGTCACCACAACATGAAGAACTGTATTAAAGGGTCACAGCATTAGGAAGGTTGAGAACCACTGCTCTACAGGTAAGGAACTTACAGAATGAGAAATTATATTCATACATAGATATATTCACATATATTCATATATACAGATATATGCATACATGTATATGCATAATAATATGATATTTATTAGAGTGGATTATAAATTGTGGTCCAGCTAGTCCAACTTGACTATCTCTCTTAAGAAAGAAAAAGAATCTGGTAATTGTTCTGTCCCTGAGGCTGGATATCTCAGTTGGTCTTTGGTCTGTGTTAGAATTCCGAAGACCTAGGTTTGAATACTTACAAAGGAATTCCTCAGCAACAGAATGGATGAACTTGATGGCAAGCTTGAAAGGAAGCAGGAAAATATCTGAAAGCTTCCCTCTTCTGTGTCCTTTTATGTGGGAGCTCTTAGAAAAATATTGCTCAATTTAAGGTGAGTCTTCCCATCTTAAATGATCCAACAAAGAAAATCCCTCACAGGTACCCCAGCTGCTTGGATTTCAGCTGAACCCAGAGGTAGTGCAGCTGGTAATGAAGGTCATCCATCACACTAACTAAATGGGTATTTTTTTTTCCTGCACCAAAGAAGGAATCACCAAAGGCTGGGTGGGTGGTATTCTACACTCTTTAAAATCTTTCCACAACCCATTGTTATCATTTTTAAAAACATTTATTGAGCCAGTCATGGTGGTGTATGCTGTGGTCTCAGCACTCAGGAAGCAGAGGCAGGAGGATTATCATAAGTTCAAGGTCACCCTTGTCTATACAGTAAGACTGTTTAAAAAAGCTGAAAAGAAATTTTGGTTTGAGTAAAGAGGGCATGTGAATGAAGTCATTGTACTTTATGCTCACAGTGTCTATACATATCAATACTTGTTCTTCATCGAAGAATTTTATTTGTTCTGTGACAAATGCAACTGTTCAAAAAGCCCATGCCCCTTTCAAAGAGAAAAAAATTATGGGAAATAAAGTTTAAGAGGGAATAGGTGGGGAGGGGAACAGTGATGGGTGCTAATTTTTTAAAATACAGAGAGAGAGAGAGAGAGAGAGAGAGAGAGAGAGAGAGAGAGAGAGAGAATAGGTGTTCTAAAGTATGTTAAGTTGGTTTAGCTTTGGAGGCTACTCCTGAGTGTCAGATCCCTCTAGCCTTTGCCAAAGAGAAGAGGTTCACAAACTCCACCGTGTCTCGAGTCTCAAATCCTCCAGGGACTGCGCCAGAGCTTCTCTGAGAGCTCCCCACACCAAGGCTCACAGCTCAGTAACAGCCCTTCTTTCACGCCATTTGAAGTCAAGCCTTTCAAGTGTTATTTTCTGCTCCTTCCCTTCTCTTCATTTTAAAAGGATCATGTCATGAGCCCTCTTCCTCTGTAATTATCCCTGTCATTGCTACTCTTGGAGGTTTTCCTAATTGGAGAATAAATATCTCAGAGAAAATGGATGATGGGCAGTTCTAAAGTCAAACGTGGAGACAGTTCTCTTAGAGTTACAGCGGTGGCAGTATCTACCCAGGATCCCCAGACATGCACTGACATTGCTTGTAATGTCTTCTCCAAGATGAGAGGGGAGCCACTCAAAGGGAAGCCTCAGAAGTGAGCTCCTGTGACCCTTCTGAGACTTCAGAGTGTTTATTGCCTGATGGTGAGCAGTTCCTGCCAGTTTAGGGCTCCAGTTATGGCTAATTGATGACTTCAGGAGGACCAGTCAGCTTTCCAAGCTTACAGCTGGGATGCTTTTTGAAAACACTTTCATAGGATCTAATGGTGTGAATGCTCAGCAGCCAGAGCTGAGCCCCCTGTAGAGTGGGATGCTCTTAGTGAGCTTAATTGGGGAGGGGACTGATTTTCATCACAGTTCAAGGAAGCACAGGAACATTCAAAAGAAACATCTGTGCCAGTCTACAAAGGGGCACACAGAGACACTGTCAGGTGTCACACTCTCAGAAGCCCCTGGCCTCCTACCATGGTCTGAAGAAGAGGTAAAAAAAAAAATGCCACCACTCACTCACCATCTCTCAGATGGCCCCTGCAGCACAGGAGTAAAGATGAATCCAGAATCCTTCAGTTAGCTGCTGGGAACCCAGGCACATGTTTATGTACTCTGGAATGGCATTCTCTGACCGTGTTGTTCTTTTTGGATAAACATACACTTCAAGCCTTTTAACTCCAGCTTACACAGTCACATGTCATCTGTGTGGGCAGTGCTTTGATGATTATTCACTTGTATATCTGAGTAAGTAGGGACTCTATCTACAGGGAAATGGCAATTACCTCCTTTATTCCATTTGAGGGAATCACAGCAAGGAAAGAAAAGAATTTGAATGGCAGTTGACTACAGAGCCTTTAAAGTGAATGTGGACTGAATGGCTCTCTCGTGATCCATGGTATCAACCAACTCTGGACTGACAATGTTTGAAAAAAAAAATAATGCCTGTACTGAACATACATAAATTTTTGTCATTCCTTAAATGATGTAGTAGATTGACCTCTATGTAACATTGCATTGTATTAAGTGTGATAACTCAGAGATGAGTTAAAACATACCTGTAGATGTGTTAAATGGCAGGCTGTGTGGGAAAACTGATCAATTCAATGTAAGGAGCTCAAGCGTTTGCAGACCTTGGTATCAGGGGGACTGGATCAACCAATCCCCTGTGCTTACAGACAGAAGGGTAACTAAACATGGCTCATAGCAATTTGCTGGAACAAAATAATGATGGCGTTAGAGATGAGAGTAAACACAGAGCCCACAGCTGCATCTTCATGCACATGAAAGGATGGCAGTTGGAAGCAGTGTGTGTGTGTGTGTGTGTGTGTGTGTGTGTGTGTGTGTGTGTGTGTGTGTGTTTAACTTCTGTAATTACCTAACTGTGCTTTAATATAGCCTAGCAAGGCACCATCTCAACCTGCTCACAACCAATTTAATTTAGCAAACTCCAAGTCAGCACTTCTGAGGTTCTGGCCAGGAATACAAAGATAAGAAAGCCTCTGAGGGTGCTCCATATATGAGCAGCTGTGATGTATGAGACACACTGTGATAGAAGGCACAGGCTATAAGGGGGTAGTGGAGGAAATATGCAATTAGGAACAGTGGGGTGTTTATAAACTATAGTTATTGGAATTATACTGGTGCACAAGAAGAGACCATTTCTTAGTGTCACAAGACCTTCATTAAAGCAAGCTACAGCTTATCTTTGTATACCAGCTTCTCTTCCTACATAGTTATATATTTCATTTAGCTTGCTTTGGGGAGCTAATGACAGAAAACTAACTCAGATTGGTGTAAGCTAAGCAGAATCAATTGCTTGGTGTGGCAAAACAAACAAATAAAAAACAAAAACAAAAACAAACAAACAAAAAACCCCAACCCCCAAAAATGCTAGTTTTAAATTTTAGGCATGTCTGACACGATAGGTTTCATAGGACCTGGTCTTCCTTGCTTCAGCTGGGCTGACATTCCCAATGGTATAATTTAGGAGGTCACCACATGGGGTGCCAAGAGTGTCTCTTCCTATAAAGTTATACAAAAGTTTTGTATTGGTGTCTCTCTGGTGCAGTGTGGATTAAATCCACCATATTTATGATGATCATGATCATACAGAGAAAAATAGCTGTGACTGACGTGTGGTGGTTATGGATACATCCATATGGCACAGGCTGAGGGTAGAAAGAGGTGTCTCTAAGGGAAGATCCATGTGGTTACAAGAGGAATGAGAAGTAAATAACAAGTCAGCCAGTGATGTCCTCTGTCCCTGTTGTTCCCTAATGTCTCTGGCAGCTTCTCCAGTTTATCCTGAGGTCCTTGGGAAGGGTGGATATGTGCAATAAATAAAAAGACAAGTACTGAGATAAATTTGAATTTCTGATAGAAAATGCTTTTTTATTTTGGTAATAACTATGTATCACAGTTGCTTGGGAATGTAAATCTATCTGGGTGTATTTTTTTCTGACAATTTTACTTTTGCAACACTTTGAGGAAACTACCAAAAACATTAAAACATCTGAAGGCATTAATAGCTTGTAATATCTCCTCAGTGTGGCATTTTTAAAAACAGGGCCTCAAATTTTAGGCATGGATCATCAGCCATGTATGCATCTCTGGTGGAAAATTAAAATACCAAAGACTATGTCAGGTATGATAACATAGTCTATAATCCTAGAATTAAGAATTTGAAGATGTGTTGAAATATACCCATAATCCCACAACTTGGGAGATAGAGGCAGGTAGATGTCTGTTAGTTAAAGGCCAGCCTTGTTTACATAGTATGTTGCAGGCCAGCCTGGGCTACATTCTAAAACTCTGTTTCAAAACAAACAAGAATATAAATAGAAAACAAAAAAAGCCCCAGCAGTGACTCCAGATACCCAAGATTAGAAGTTTTTCAATGTGCTTTGGGAAATTTCAGGACCCAGTAACTGTTAAGACTTGTATGAATGTACTATTAATCCTTGAATATAATACCAGGTTCAGAAAACAGAAGAAAGACTTGAGAAGTCTTCCTGGCTTTTCTAATGTCACACCAGCCTGTTAGTTATCCATTCTGCTTTCTGCCAGACCATTTCTGGTTCATAGAACACATTGGTAACACTGATAAAAACTCACCCAAGAATGAATGGAAAACATGAGGTTGGTATATGTTTTACAAATGAGTGCCAATGAATAAAAGAAGGTATGGTCAAATTATTATCTGGTTGAACCTACTAAGACATTTATTCCCTGCTTATTTTAGTTAATAAATTTTGACACTATTAAAACTTTTACTCATGAGAGATTTGAAGCATCCACAGATTGTGTTTACTAAGCCACATCTTCAGGCACGTGAGGATTGACTGGTTTTGAGATGGTCAGAGTAGG
The DNA here is from genome assembly GCA_004025045.1 of Sigmodon hispidus. Taxonomy (NCBI): domain Eukaryota; kingdom Metazoa; phylum Chordata; class Mammalia; order Rodentia; family Cricetidae; genus Sigmodon; species Sigmodon hispidus. Next base: position 257,911 of record PVIH01000743.1, read on the forward strand.
GTAAGATGTCCAAGATCACTTCCAGGTTTGAAAACCCACCAAACCCTACCAATCCCTGAGCTTGAAATCCCACTAATCCCTGGGCTTTCTCCAAGTATAGGGCTTGAAATTCCACCAATCTCTACCCTCGAAAGCTCCACCCCACATAAACCCTCCATAAGCACATTTCCTGTGCAGTTTTCTGTTGCTTCTTGATCGAGAAGAAGTAGCCATTCTTTTGTGTCTTTCCCAATAAACCTGTGGTGGGAGGTTACTAGTTTTCTATGACATTTATGGTACTCCTTGGATCCTGGCTGACAGAATATCTTACCCCTCAGAGCTGCAACACTTCCAATGGGAGGCCTTTCCCCCAGAACTGTAACACTTATGGTTACTAAGTATCAATTCTGTTTCCACTTTTGTGGCCCTCTTCTCAACTCATTCTCTTAGATTGTGTTGACTGTGTGACCATGACTGAGACTGGCATTGGCTACATTTGTAAGACTGATTCCAAATCCAAGCTTATACTTTAAACTCTATTCTGAGTCACCTGCAAAGGTCCCTGAGGACACATATGTCTGAGTGTCAAGCTCAGTAACCAGGGTTATTTGATGCCGTTGTTTAGAGTAGAGCCCCTGTGTAGGAATTGTAACCATTTTCCTGGTGTTTCTATGATACACTGAGTTTTGAGAAATACCGGGACTGCTAACAGCCTTTGATGGTGAGGTCAATACTGACTGAGCTGTATCATATGAAAAATACCAGGAAAATCCCCCCCCCCCCAGCACACTCCTCCTCCAAGCCCCCAGGTACCAACTCAGGCTCATTTCTAATGCACAAATAGAAAATATTGAGTCGGTCTGTGTGCAATAGCGTTGGGATTGACATTCAGATCTTCAGAGTCAGTACTGTGACATAGCCATTACATAGTCCTTTTGTGGTAAGAGCAACAGGTGAGGCCAAGGACAACCAGTCAGGTGTCTCAAGGCTTCCTTCTGAGACAGATGACTTTCTATGCTGTTGGCTAAATTCTCCACATGGTTCAGAGAAGCACAGATGCATCAAGGAAGGTTTGGGCTGGCTCACTGACTCCATGAACTCCTCTTCAGAAGATGAGATGCTCCTTAATGGTGGTGAGGTCAGCGGAGACTTTCTGACTCATCAAACCTTCTAATGTTTCTTTATATGCATTCTTGGGGACTTGACTTTCATTGGGTGAGAGACACCTTTTGTCACGTCACTTCTGAGCACCCCCAGTGACTCATTTATTTCCTCTGAGATAGAGAAGGTTTTAAAATTTTCACAATAAGAACTTGTTGCACACAACCTCACCAGCAAGAAAGATGCAACACGGGATCCTTCTCTCTGCAGTTTATTCTGGCCTTTCAGATATCTTCTTGTCTTTCACTCACTCACTCTCACTCTCAGACAGATGATGAACAACCAATTTTTCACGAACGACCCACTCACTAACTCTTAGATGAACGACCCCGGGGGGAAGTCCACTCGTGGCTAAATACCCTCTGGGCCTCCAATCCCGGTAAGCCACGTGGACATCGCCTATAGGTCCTGAGGCGCGGAAGCAAGCCACCATCCTCGCCTACAGCCAATAAGGAGTTGTTTACTCCCGAGAGCACTCACCATCAAAAAGGTGGAAGGCGGAAACCAGTGCCACCTTTAGGGCGTGGTACAACGCAGCTCTCCACAAGAACTTTTTAAAATTTATCAATAGCTACTTTAGTCTGTTGGGATCGTTATAACAAAATACTGTAAATGGAGTGACTTATGAACAATAAGGAGTCTTTGAAGTTCAAGAGGAAGCCATCAACAAATTGGTGTGGAGGAGGTCTACTTCCTGGTTCCTAGATGGTTCATTTCTGTTGTGTGGAAGGGGGTCAGTGCAGTCCTCTGGACCTTTCCGATAAGGTTAGTAACTGCACTGTATAGTCTCCACCTCAAGACCTACTCTCCTCATTTCACCCATGAATTGTCACACATAATAATTGAATTAAAACTTGGTAAATGGAGTTTTTGCAAAAATAAATCTTTTATTTGCTGACCAAGCTACAAGTGATCTGTCTAAACACAAGTCCCACAGAGACACTTAGCAAACAAAGCAGTGTGATACTGGGGTATTTGCTGAATGGAAAAAAAAAATATTCTGAAACCTCCAGCATTGGTGATTTCTGCAAGGCTGGGCCATCTCTGCTGTTGTGTGCTTAGTACATCTCAGTTTAAACATTGTAGTACTTTCAGAGCTTGCTTCCAGCTGCTTGTACCCAAATGGCTTGTTATTCAAAACAATTCTTTGGTAAATATAATATTTTTTTCACATTCCTTGCTTCTTCCTGCTGATCACTCATGCTAAGAGCTCACTGGGGTCTGTTTTCTCATCTGCTCTCCCCTATGCTAGAGAGGGAATGAAGACACATCGTTGTGCATAGGAGAGCTGGTCTGGGAGATGTCTTCAGCTATCTTACAACAGAGATATGCCATATGCTGAGGGCCAGGGTGGCTGGATGATGATCAGCTGTCAATAGGGATGTCAATGCCTCTGCTTCAGGCTCTGATACAAGTGACCCTGGAGTCAGGTGCTTCATCAATAGTCAGTGAGAATGGCATGTTCGTGTTGCTTCCTTTCTCAGGGGAACAATTCTCCTGGCTCAACTGGCTGACAAGATTTATCTTATAGACATCGACTAGTTAGAATCTCGGAGCAGTGTCAGCCAATAGAAACCCCACTCATTTCCCCAGCATTCAAATGGCAAAGTTCTGCTTTAAGGGAATTTACAGAGTATCTTTTCTGATTGGGACACAGTGAGGAGTCAGGGAGTCACTGGGAGGCCTGTGGGACTGTGACTCCAGACAGAGCTGCTGGATCCCTATATGTAGTGTTGTTGGATTCCATGTAGGATTTTGCCTTGAGTCCTGCTAAGGAATTGCCTCTGTCTCTACTCAGTGCAGATTTGCTGGGACTATAATTATATCAAGGCACACAGTCTCTCAGTCTTTTTCTTCCAGACCTGCCTGCTCTCTGACCTGCTGTCAGCAGCAGCAAGCCAAGTACCTACTACGTGGGGAACTTGCAGTGACCAGGTGCTGCCAAGGAAAAAGGCTAAGACCCTGTCTGCTCTGCTACCATACTGGCTCTGTGGCAGATCTGTTTCTGCAGCCTAACCTTCTGGGCTACTTATTCTCTGGGTTGGACCTTTCAATTCAGACTCATTTTAAATAGCTGGATTCCTCTCAATTAATTACCTTTCCCCCCTTGCCGTTCAAACGCTGTGTACTGAGGGCTGGGGAGATGGTTGGCTGTTAAGCATTTTCCAGCAAGCAGGAAGATTAGAACTTGGATCCCCACGATGCACACACATACATGAGAATGGGCATGTGAGTGGGTTGTAAGCTTGGCCTCTGAAAAACAAAACTGGGGAAGTCCCAAGGCAGGCTGCCTGGCAGGAGAAGCTCAGGCTTTGATTGATGGCTTCTGCTTCAAGTGCGCCTACACACTTACACATAGGCAAAAGGAAAAGGGGAAACGAAACCCCTTTATTTTGTTAAGGGGAGAAACTGAGTCAGAGAAATGGGTGTGTACTTTGTTTAGAAGGGCCTGTACACTCCCTGAGAACTCAAATCCAATTCCTGCCTGACTTTTTAGCTTGTACTTGCCTAAAACGCAAATGCCTACAGGCTGGCAAATCATCTATGTCCTGCATGTTTTCATGGGGCTACGCGGCTTCAGCCATTTATTCACTAGCTCTTGATTGTGAAAAGCCCATAAGAAATATGCCTTTATTGTTAACAACAATGAAGACAGTAGTCATCTGCTTATGTCAAAGCTGGGCAACAGCTTGGGGGAGGCATGGTGAACTTGGCCCCCATCTGACAGCGCCTGGTCGGGTGTAGCTTGCTATTATTGTTCTGAAAAAGTTTGAACACCCATGGATGATCACTCCTCAGATAAGCTTGGCATCTGGATATTTTCATATAAAAATCTTTTTGCGTGCCTCAAATTGTTTAAGGTCTCTTTGAAGGCTAAACACTATCAGGCTGCTGGGTTAGATCCAGGCCCTGGATGGACCCCACGGTTTGTGACTTCTCTTTTAACGTGTGTTCATTTCATTCTTTTTCACAGTCATAGCCTGTACCTCTTGGGTGGCACTGGGTGCCACCCTGGAAAACCTCCAGAATAAATACATTTTAATCCCCAATTGTCCCTTAGACAGAAAAAGTGCAAGCTTGATTCATTTTCAATTTAGCAGTCTTAGCTAAAGTTCAGTGAGAAGGAAGACGTTTAATGGGAGAATTCATTAATTAGAGTGTTTAGTTTTCCAGTAGGAATGAAAAGGGCATCTATGGAGCAATTCTGCCCCTAGATGGCTATCTAGAAAGGTCAGACATGAAGAAGTATTGATTGCAGCTGTTCAGGATGATCACCCCACAGCACAGTTAAAAAAAAGTCATTCCAGTGTGTGTTCTTAGATCTGTGACCAGATGAAACGACATGGTTAAAAGTGGTGTGTAATACAATACAGGACAGTGAGCTTTGAAGGAGCTTTGTTCACCTATGAGGATTAGAGACAAAGATAGCAAGGTATGCTGTGAAACTGGCTGAAAGGACCAGAGACTGGTAAATTGCTGATGGTGTAACAATTTAGCTCACTGTTTTTGAAAATAAAAATTTAAAGAGAATCCATGAACAATTCCTGAGGATATTCTGCTATACTCATAGACTGGTGCCTTAGCCCAATTGGAAGAGAGGCTTCCTCTGGCAGCTGCTGGGAGTAGATGCAGAGACAGACCACAGCCAAACATTAGGCCGAGAGAGAGACCAAATTGGAGATCTTCATTGACTCCCTCCCCTTGGAGCTTGGGAAACCCCACAGAAGAGGAGAAGGAAGAACTGTGGGAGCCAGAGAAGTCGAGGATACCAGGAAGGTAAAGCTTACAAAATCAAATATGCAGGGCTCGTGGAGGCTCACAGAGACTGGCACAGCAATCACAGAGCCTGCATGGGAAGGAGCTCAGTCCTCTGCTTACATGTTACGACAATTGCTAACTTGGTGTTTTTGTGAGACTCTTAATAGTTAAATGGAGCTGTTTCTGACTCTTTTACCTGCTCTTGGTGCCCTTCCCCACTACTGGGTTGTCTCGTTCAGTTTTGCTATGAGGGTTTGTGCCTAGTCTTGCTGTATCTTGTTATGCAATGTTAGGTTGATATCCCTGGGAGGCCTGCTCTTTACTGAAGGGAAACAGAGGAAGAGTGGATCTGGGGGAGAAGGGAAGTTAGGGGGTGTTGCATGAAATTTCTGGCCTGTCCGGCCTGAGGTCCAGACCCACAGAATCACACAGATGCTTATCCTGTTTTTACACTGATCTGCCTAGGGCCCAGGCATATAACTTGCTAACTGCTTCATCTTAACTCACCCATTATTCTTATCCTGTTCAGCCATGCAGTTTGGTATCTTTTCTCAGCAGCATTTCAACGTCTTTCCTCTGGGTCTCATGACATCTCTGCCGTGTCTCTTTGGTGGCTCTGCTTTGCTCTTCCTGTTCCCAGAGTTTTCCCAGTCTGGTAGCTCTGCCTACACTTTGTGTCTGCTTTCAGTCAATCAGCGTTTTAATTAAACTAGTATGTGGGACAATTATTTATAATGTAATAACATAATCCCACCACAGGGGGCACTAGAGAGAGAGGAGAGAGGGAAAATTGTGGTCAGGATGTACTGTGTGAGAGAAGAATAAAATAAATAAAAAAAAAGTTTTATTGGCATAACCATTATGCCAAATGTCATAACCATTAACATTTGTTTCTGTGTCTAAAAATGCTTTGGAGTCGTAAGTGTAGAATGAAATAAAATGGACAGTCCATGGTTCTCAAAGTTGAAACCGCTTTCTACCAGTTGTTTATAGTAAATGCTTCCTGACTCCTGGCATGGACCTATAAGGGTGCTAAGTCTTACTTTGGCTTTGAAGGTTCAGGATAAGTCAAAGTGGTGGACGTGATGATTCAGAAGTTAAGAACACTTCTCTTGCAGAGGACATGGGTATGGTTTCCATCACCCACCCGGTGGCTCACACTACTTGTAACTCCAGTTCTAGAGGATCTGAGATATATTCTGACATCTGTGGGCTCACGCACACATGTGGTTCACACATCAAAATAAGTTACTTTTAAAATAATTTTAAAATAAAATGTTAAAGAGACAGGACACCTCCACCTGAAGTCTAGTCAGCCCTCTGTCCACATATGTGTGAATTAAATCAGGCCCAGAACAGAAATATTTGGGGCACTTGATGCTTTCAACCCCACCACTTGGAAGGTGGAAGCAGAAAGAAGAAGGTCAAGGTCATCCTTGGCTACCCAAGAAGGAAGACACAAAGTTTATTTGAGGAAAAATCTTCACCTGCACTGAGTACTCTGCCATCATTCCTAAACAGTTTGATGACTATTTATAAAGCATTGAGGTTCCACTAAATATTATCAGAATTCTAGAAATATTTAAAGAACACAGGAGGCTTCACATAGGACATGCAGATGCTAAGAATTTTATACACAGACCTGGAGCCAGCCTCCTGAAGACACTGAGACACTGAATGACAAAGAACAGGAAAAGCTCAAGGACTCGTGAACTATTTTGAAGTTTCATTGCAAAGGTGAATTTGGTTGGACACTGGTGGCAGGGGAAAGAAAAGGCACAGAGAAAATAAAGACACAAGAGAAGCAAGGTGGAAGGGTCCCAGGGTGGAGGCACCTCATCCTCTCAGAAGATGCTCCCACTGGCCTATTTGAGCTTCTTGTAGGTGGCTACTGTTTCGTTTTTGGATTGGAAACACATCTAAGCTGATGTGTGTCTGGGGATGAGGGAGACAGGAGAGAGGGTGAAGATAGTCCTGCATGAGCATGAGAGGGGTCTCATTTTATGGGGAGAAATGAAGGACTTGGAAGTTTGTCAGACTCTGCCAAATCCACAGCAACTAAGTCCAGATGGACTCAAGGCTGAAATGGAGTTGCCCAGATGGTCCCACTGGGCATGCTGTTTAGTCTTTCCTGGTAGTTTTCCCAGAGGTACAACCTATTCTGAGAACATCTTGAGGACACTTCTCTGCAAATAATGCTAATTGTATGTCTGTGTTTTATCTATTTCTTCTTTTTCCATACGTATCTGAACACTGGATAAAGAATATAGTTTTCCATTTCTCTAGCACTAATGGCACAGTCAAAGTCCAACCAAAAGTGTAAAGTGGAAGTCATGTTGGAGATGGCCCTTCCAAATGTGATTCTCTACATCTCTTTTTAGCTTCTGCATAGAATGAAAGTTTAATGATTTCTTTAGCAGCCATCTTGCATCATGAACACTTCTTGAGTAAGGAAGCTATAAAGGTTAGAACACCAAGAATTAGGAGCCTGTGGTTCTGACACACCAGAGCATCACAGTGGCTTCCGGCAGGCTAACGCCACATTGCCGTGATCCTAAAACAGATATTACATTGGATTGAAGTGCTCTTCAGAGTTTAGCATTTGGAAGATAAGTCTGAGAGTGATCTTCCTCAAATTCCCCAGGTTGTGGGCCATGTGGCTCTAAAGAGATGCTACTTTTGATCCTGAGTTGACAGCATGCTGGGTCTTTTGGTTTTCTTCTTCAGTGTTCTTGATCTAGCATGGCTCCAGGGATTGACCTGACTGGGGGCAGTGATGGAATGGGGAAAAGACAGCAGACATAGAAAAATTTGGGAGAGGTAGTTTGGGCTCTCTAATGGAGATGCCTCAGCACCCTGGGAAGTTCAGTGTGTTTATATAACTTGAATGGGCTACTACATACAGATAAAAGGGAAGCAGGGTTATTATTCACAACTGATCTAGGAGTCAGATTTAGTTCATCTCAGTAGGAGCAGCCTCAGTAGTAGAGCAGACTTCAGGCTGTGAACATGGGGTGTGCACAGAGGAGAGCGATGGCTGACATTTTCTGCACACATTGCCAACATTTGCACTTGGACTGGAGGAAGGGTCTGGAATCTCTCTGAGCCTTGCCTAATTAGGCAGGGCTGGGACTTTACCCTTCCCCACAGGTCTGAAGCCTTGGAGTCCTAATATGGCGGTGCCCATGTCAACAACACAGAATCCCTCAGGACGTCCATCACTCCCTGCAAGTATCACTGGTGTACCGATCTGTTTTCAGTGTGTATTGTTCTTTCCTTCTCAGGGAGGAAACTAACTTGATAGCTCTGAAGGCGTCTTCCCTTAAGCATCTACATTCGGCCTGCCCATTTTCCTTCAGCTGAAGTTCATCGATTTGATTGTTTATATTTTCATGTTATTCGATTCAAATCATTTTCTAGTTTCCCTTGACACTTGGGTGTGATAAACTCATTATTTAGAAGAATGTCGCCTAACATCCATATATTGTAAAGATTTTTTTTTTCGAGAATTCTAGGTCTGTGTTTTGGTGGGTTCCACGATAATCAGAGAAGGCACTTTAATGTCTGCAACTCTGAGACATCCGTAGTTTATTTTGTTGCCTAGGTGTGCCTGTCCTATATTTGGAAAGTGTGTGTGTTCAACTTCCTAGATGGGACATTTTATATACACCAGTTAGATGTTGTGGGTAATAGTGTTGCTCAGTTCTCTGTCCTTGATAGCTTCCCATCCATGACTCTTACCAATTACTTACTGGAGGAGTGTTGAGTATGTGTTTTATTGTCCCATCCTATCCCATCCAGTCCTGTCCTGTCCTGTCCTGTCCCGTTCGGTCCTCTCCCCTGTCCTCCCCTGCCTTCCTCCTTTCCCTTTTCCTTTCTTTCCTCCTTCCATGGCCTTTGTGTGTTGTTTGTGAGTCTGTTGTCCTGTGCTTATTTAGCTCAGGAGTGGAAGTGCAATGGTAAGTTGACCTCTGTACAAGGTCATCTGCATCTTCTGGTGGCTTTTCCTCTTCTGCAGTCCACAGAACCCGCCATAGCCACCACACCTTCCTCTGTGCAACATTCCTATGATGATCTTGTTCTACATTTTGCCTTCAAATTGCTTGAACTATTTTATCAATTTTATGTGCTGTTAAACACATGAAGTTAGATTATGCTTTAATCTCTACCTTTTAATTGACATATTTGATTTATTTACATTTAAAGAAAATATAATTATGCTTTTAAATATTACACATGTCAATACATAATTAGTATAATATATAATTGTATAATATATAACGTATCAAGTACCATAATATATTAATCTATAACTAAAAGCTATTTCATTCGTTTCCTGTGTCTCTATTTCCATGTTTCTTTCTACTTTCCTGTTATATTTTAGACTATTGTTAATACTGCATGTGAACCTCTCTATAAAACTTTTGACCGAATTTTAGTACAATTTTACTGGTTGTTTGGGTTCTGTATGGTGATCCATGCTTTAAATTCCAGCACTCAGGAGGCAGAGGCAGGTAGATCCTTGTGAGTTCAAGGCTAGCCTGGTCTACAAAGGGAGTTCCAGGACAGCCAGGACATCAGAAAGAGACTATCTCAAAACCCCATACCAAACTAACTGACCAAAACAAAAGACAAACAAATGATTTGATTGATTGCTGTAGTGACCACACACTCATATGCATCTCTCCAAGGCTACACTGGACCCGTCTTTCCTTGCTTTAGATGTACACTGAACCCTTCAGTATTTGGAGTACATCTCTCTCTCCTTCACTATTCACCTAATAAGTGTGCTGGGTGTTGCCTCTGCATACATTGAAACCCATAGACAGTGTCAGGAGTGTGTGTGTGAACATATTTACATACACACACTCTCTTGAGAGAGCAGGCGTGCTGCAGATGGTATCTTTTAGGTCTTTATCTAACCTGTTTCTAGTCTACTTCATCTTAAGGATACTCTTACTAGACACAGAATTCTGCGTGGACAACAGCTACCATTGCTTCTGATAAGAAATTTGGTTTTCAATGTCATTTTAAAAAATACATATTGTAGGGCTGGAGTGGTTAGATTGCTTCCTACTTTTCCAGAGGACCTGAGTTATCCTCACAATATGGCTTCTAGTCTTCTGTAACTCCAGCTCGGGTCCCTGAGGTTCCACTCAATTTCATTCAGAGATGGTTTTCACTTTCCATCAATTGGTCTGTTTTGCGTTTTTTCTCTGTTGCTGCCTGTTTCCCACTCCTTTTCAGGAGGTTTCACCCTTCATGGGGAGATCTTGGAAAGCTGCGTGTGTCAGTCATGTGACTTCAACACCATGCCATGTCAGCATCTGCTTCTGCTGAGTGCCACTTCCTGTCTGAACTGAGAATTTCTGTTTCATGTTGTGTGTATTTGCTTTTCGTGGGACATTTTCTTTACTGTGAATGTATGAGCCTTTGAATCTGATGGGTGTTGTAGAGAGGACGTTGACAGGTTGGTTTTAGCAACCATCAACTCTATGGGCTCTGATCAGACTTCTGTGGGTTGTGGTTTCCATGTTGGTCACATTTTCAAAGTATGTATCTGAATCTGTCCTGTGTACACTCCACCCTGCAGTCAGTTTGTGCTTGGAGAGTGATCCCCATCTTGAGGACTCACAGGTTCTGATGAGCTGCTGAGATCAAATATGCACATTCACTAACGGTGGATAAATTTAGCAATTCCTACACACCTCTGTGAGGCCCATGCCACTATCCTCAGCTCCTTCAATTACTAGTATATTTCAGGCTTTCTGGGCTTTTCCTATGAACAGAAAGCTGGGGTGGTATTTACCTCACTGTAATGTGCTTTCTGTCATTATGCTGGGTAAGCCATGCCATAGAACAATAAAGAGAAGATCATGGGGATGGAGTGATGCCTTCTTGGGATCACAATTCTTACAAGAAAGGATGGTTTCTCTGCTCCAGGACTGCAGGCTGCCATGGGTTCCTTAATTCTGTCCTTGTAGGTTTTGTAGTATGGCCCTGACCGAGGATGCTGACAGAGTAAGGAGAGAGAGAAAGAACATATATGAAAATCCCCCTACTTTTGAGTATGAGGACATTTCCTTCCCGCTTCCTGATACAGAACTGGAGCTCTTAGGCTGTCTTTGTCTGCACAGATGCATGCTGACTTTAGGCTTCCTTGATTTCCCATCAGAAGGAGGAAGATGGTGAGTGCATCCTCACAGCACAGAAACATTAATTTCACAATCCCACCTTCTCTCCAGTGTGCTGCTTCCATAGATTTTGCAGAGATATGAACCCCGGCTTCTTATGAATTCTGTCCAGTGTTTAATATAATATTCATTTATGGAGTCAGTATGGTTGGTGCCTGCTCAATACGTCCTGAATCTGGAGACATCCTAGATTTTGATCGCTAGCAAACTATACTACCAGTTGCAATTCTAAACACTGCATAATTTGTGACCCTATAGTGTACTATCCAAGCCAAAAAGATGTTAGTATGGCCAGAGGCTGCATTGAAAAGTAGTAAAATTTTCAGAAGCCAAGCAACTGTCCTCAGTTTCTCCTTCTGATTCCACCCAAGGCATAAGAAGACCTGAAATTACCCTCTATGTATAGTTTCTTGTCTTTATGGCCAGCTTATCCTCTGGTGCCCTGATATTGGTATTCCTGATGTTTTAGAGTCGTTAGTTTGACTAGAATGTATTTGCATGAAGTTGTTAAGGATTTGACATCTTTATTAAAGGCTTCAGGGACTGTGTATCCCACTCATGACTCTGCCCTTCTAGAAACAATCCTGGGTTTAGATGGTGAGTATATCTATTCTCTCTCTTCCTGTGCTCTTCATATCTTGCTATGTGACCTAGTCTAGAATGCTACTCCAATCAAGCCTGGTGGCTCCCATCTGTAATCTTAGCACTTAACCAGGAGGATTGCCATTAGTTCTAGGCTGCCCTCAGCTACATGATGTTAGGTCATTCTGGACTACACTGGTAGACCCTGCCTCAAAAAAATCAACCAACCTACCCACCAACAACCATCACCACGACCATCACTACCCTACAACTCCCACCATCAATCACCATCACCACTACCACACCATCGCCAGCATCACCATCCCACCACCATCATACCACTGAGGTGAGATGTGTTTCTATACACTGTGAATATGCTTTATTACCACTTGTTAATAAAGAAGCTGTTTTGGCCAATAGCAAAGCAGTTTAGAAGCAGGCAGGAAATCCAAGCAGAGATAAAGGAGAAAGGCGGAGTCAAGAGAAGCTGCAAGCTGCCACTCAGAAAGCAAGATGTGATAGAACATAAGTAAGGCCACAGAACACGTGACAATACAATAGATTAATAGAAATGAGTTGAGTTAAATTATATGAGACTGAACTATAGGCCAAGCATTTTGTAATTAATATAAACCTCTGATTAATTATTTTATAAGCAGCTGCAGGATTGAAGTTGGGAGGTATTTATTCTTTAGGACCTCAGGCCTAGGTGGGTCAGAAAACTTCTGGCTACAACATCTTCATCACCACTACTACACCACAACTACCACACCACTATAGCACCAACACATCACCACCACACTACCACCACCACCACCATAGTACCACACTGCCACCATATCAACACATAACCACCTCCACAACCACCACCACACCACCATCACCACCCCCACAATCACCACCAAGAACAACAACATTTGACAGCATACCTCTCCAGTCTCGAAGCAAGAATGATTTTTCCTCTGCAGGATGAAACCATCTCCTGCTCTATATACCTGACTCTGCCTCCAGCCTCTTCGCCCTTGGCATAGAGGGTGTAACGTGTAAATCTGAGCCAACACTGTGCAGTGACTCCTTGCTGCCTCTGAGATAACACTATATCCTTTTTAACCATCAGTCACCCACAGTGGGGGTGAGAAGAGTGTGTGAAGAGAGGATCATGGCTGACAGACAGATCAAATGCTCTAAGAGCCAAGAATTCCATCCAAGAGAGTCAAGTAAACTATAGAATTAGATAAATTTTTGGTTATTTCTGTCTTTGACTCTGGCGTGTATTTAGTCTCCATGGTATTGTATGCACTTCTGTATAAGTGTGTCATAGTCTTCAAACAGATCATTTTTTAAACGGGCTCTGTCTCCATGATATCCCCTATTCCAACTTGTAAGCCCACACATTTGCTATTCCAACCTTCAGAACTATGCAATTTTTTCCCCAAACAGGCTACACATCTTGATTTCTTTTCAAATTCTTCACAAGTATCACTTTATTTTACTGGACGCATGTACCTGTCCATCCTTAATGCTGGATTCCTCATTCACTCCTGTAGTTGAGAAACATTGTTCCCTGGTACCTTTACACAGCCTAACCAAGACTGTTGAGATGCACTCAGAGAATCCTTAAAATGCTTGGAATTGCAACCTCTAGAAAACTTCATTTTGATCTGAAGTCATATAGATTTTGAGTCCTTTCTAAATCAGAGATTCTCTCTACCTTTTCAGAAAAACACACTATATGGAATACCATGTGCCAGGTCCGATGGGATGTACCTGTACACTTAGCATTCAGGAACAAGAAGCAGAAGGATGATGAGTTTCAGGTCATTCCAGAGCTGCATCTCCAGACTGTCGGAGAAAAGGCTGCATTGATGTTGTGAGTACCAGAACAATGAGTTATTCTAAATGAGTCTGGCACTCTAAGTTTACAATCTTTCCCGTTTACAGCTGCTGTATTTGCATCCTGGCACTGAGGAAGGTGCTTCTGCAGTCCCAAAGGTCCCGAATGACGAGGGTTAGTGAGTGAACATCGCTCTTCCCGTTTAGAGCCTGCCCTGGAAGCTATGGCTTGCATCTTCCAGTGATGTCAAAGGGAGGGAGCACAAGCCTGAAAACACAGGGCACCCTCACTTTGAGCAGCAGTGTCTAGCTCTCTCTGACACCAAAGTCTCATTAGCACCCCTGATGTGATCTTACTGGCTGTTCCTTTCCTCTTCCTCCCAGCCCTTCTGGAATCCCCTTCCTGGGATAGCAATGGCAGTGAAATCACTTAGAAAGAATTAATTGCCTTTGCGTCTAATTACTTTCCTCTTTCAAGGTCGATGGGTTAATTAGGGAGACAGTAACCACATGTTAGAGTCCCCGGGTGAAAGACACTTTCCCTTTGACATGATCACACTGTGCTGGTGATACCCATCAGCCCTGAATGATGCTAATGTAATTATATCCAAGCAGGTTGCTCCACACAAATATTCACAGAGCCTATAACAGAGAACCTTCCAAATGCATATTAAAGGGGGAAAAATTCAGACCTTAAAATTATTTAGCAAGGGGAAAAAAAACCATTAAGAATCTATCTGTAGCCAAACTACAACACGCTGCAGCTGTAGCAATTTTAAAAGTAGAAACCTCTATAGTATGTGCCTTCTGGAAAAAATCAAACTTTCACGTTTACCCGCAGTGGGGCCAGTGCTCTTCCAAGTCTGGGTGGGCCTGAAGAGCAGTTTTAATATAACGTCAAGCCTGGGACTCAGTTTCCCAGAAGCACCTGCTCAGTGGCTTAAGATCCTAAACACAGAGCTAAGTTTTATAGTGAGATGGATAAAGGTGCTCACAGGCAAGCCTGATGAAGTGAGTTAGTCCCTGAGATTCATAGTGGAAGGTGAGAACTGACTCCCCAAAGTTGTCTTCTGACTTTCATATATAGGCTATGACATTTGTACCATCTGTACAATAAAACAGCAACAACAGCAAAACCCACCCCCCTCCAAAAATAAAAAAAAAAAAAAATGTTCTAAGCCCGGGAGGCGTTAAAACTCCTACATTTAAGGTTTATAATAAAAGACAGAAAAATGTTAATCCCTGACTTCAAATCAAGTGCTGATTATTAATATTAGGAACCACACATGCAAATTCTCCTTCTCCTAGTACATTTAAGGAAATGATTTTCACACTTGAGTGGGTACTGAATCCCCTAGAGGGCTGCTTATTAAAATCCAGATGGCAGGTCTCCACTCAGCCTTCTGATTCACCAGGGCGCGGGTGAGACCCTCGTTGCATTTCTAACAAGTCCAAGGTGTGGCAGCTGCCGCAGAACAGCACGTTGGAAATGGCTGACTTAAGTCAGGCTTATTGATGACTGACTGAGCGCAGAGGCGATGTTACGAGAATTTGGGAGGAATCTCTTTGTGCTTGCCAGATAATAATGGGGGGATCATTAATAGAAGATTCAAGAGTGGACTCATGCAGAAGTCCAAAGATGACGTATTAGAATTTTATTAAGAGTTTAAATGAAAAGCCCCTCAGGGCAGGCCAGCTATAAATCACAGAAGCTTCCTGGTGGGGGAGAATAAAGAGAAGGTAAAAACAAAACAAAACAAAACAAAACAAAACAAAACAAAGACAAGCTGCCACATGGCCACATGGCAGGGCTTTAGAGAGAGTGAGAGGTGCTGAGGAAGACCAAAGTGTCAGGAAAGGCACACTTGGGTTCTGACCAACGCAGGATAGGAAGAAAAGAGAATGGGGAAATGTTCCACCTTGTCAGTGTTCAAAGCTGAACAGACCTTGCCATATCTTCTGGCTGTACTGCTTAGAGACATCACTGGAGATGGGAATTTTAAGAGAGAAATGTACAGTCTCATTAAAGGAAACTTATTCTGTCTCTTTAGCATGACTTAGATGAGTCTACCTTGCTAGGAATGTTCCTTGGCCTCATGATTGACTCAGACTGGAATGCTGGCTCTGCATCCAGGTCAGAGATTCAGTTCCGCATGGACCACTATTGCTACTCAAAGAGAAATTAACTCTCAGAGTTCCTAGTTCAGCTGGTGCTCTCTATATTCCCAACTTTAGGTCCAGCCCTTTCTGTCCTGACATTTGTTATAACTGTTTGCCAGACTATCAGGGAAAGCATGTTTAGGCTTTTGACTGGGATCTAAGGGGAAAAAAAGATAGACAGAAGGAAAGATGAAAATTATGCCTTCAGAGTTAGAACTCAGAAAAGTTGGCAGCTTCCCAGTGCTGGGGGAAGAAAACCTAATGAGTGTCTGCATCAGGGAGAGGCTTCTGGGGCTACTCCATGCCCTCCACAGCCTTCCACCAGGATCCACATTTTGCTGAGGCCCCATGGTTTCACACTTAGGGCAGTAGGTCAGATCCATAGAACATCCTCTGGTTCCTCATCCTCAAGATACACTTCCAACTGGATTACTTCTTCCACGTGGAAACGCTTCAGTTCCTTGCTCTTCCCTCACCAACTTTTCCTAACACCTCCCTTCTCCGAAGTTAATATCCCTACCCATAATGCACTTGTCTTCACATTCCACTCAAGAATAAGCATGTATCCAGAGTCACGTACTTCTGTATTTTTGAACTATTTTTCAACCCATAACTTATATCAATTAGTTTTTCTTTCAAATACATCTTTATGTAGATAAAATTTCCTCACAGTTTGAAACAACACTGTTAAATAGGTAATATGTACTTGTGGAATATGTGCTTGGCTGCATGCTGCAGAGAAAACACAAGATTGACCAAAGGTGGCAGTGAGGCCACAAATACAAATTATGAGGTATTTCAGAGAAGGTATTTTGGGACCTGGTGACATCTTAGATGAATGACAAATGTATTAGGTAGAGTCTCAGCCCGTCAAAGGCGCTAGGGCATCCTTAAAGGAGGCACTTATTGCCTTGGAGAAGCTGGGTCTCAAAGAAACAAACAAGGCCTAATTTGTAGCCTTTACTGATATCTCTACTGTCAATAGTCTCTCTCAGGCTAGCCCAATATAAGCTAATGGCTTGATGTCACTCAAGAGGCTTTGGGAGATAACTGTGGAAGCCATTCTCACCAGCTCATGGGAGCCACTGTCCCGAGTACCGGTGCTGCTTTCTATGTGATTCTGGGCTTCTCAGCTTCTCTTCTGAAGAAAGGACAATGACCAAATTTATTTCACACAACTATTATATTAAGCTTGACTAAGAGTAAGGAGTCTTGCGAGGTCTTCCAATGCTTCTGTATCTTATCACAGACATACTGGAAATCAACACTCAGGCTGTGGGGGCATGACAAAACTAAACCTGTCTGAGATTTGACCCACTTGGTTCTTGGGGCAGGCAGCACTGGGTAGCGATTCTGAAATCCAGGTCCACTTTTCCACCAGATTCCAGAATCCAGAGCATTCCGGACAAGATATTGCTGCAGGGTTGGTCAGTTGGTTTTCCCCAGAACTTTCCAATTTACTTGAAGACTCATGTCTTTCTCCTTTTGTACCTTTTCTTCCCTTATCTCTTAGTTTTCCTTCTAAAAGAACTTCATGATCACAGAAATCTAGGACAATTTAAAGAAAATGATTAAGAGAGAATGCCAGCACTGGCCTGTGGGCTCTGGGCATCAGCATCTGTAACATGCATTGCTGAGACAGGCAAAGCATTGGGAAAGTCAAATATAAGAACTGGCGAAACACAGTGGAGGAAACAGGGGCTCTGCTCCATATGAACGCATGCAAGATTGATAGCATTCCAGGTGTAGGTGGAAAAGCAAAGATCCTCTCAGGACATGCCCTTCTTCTAGAGCATGCATCAACAGGCCCCAGGGTTAAGAGAGGAAATAGAAAGAGGAAGCCCATGTTTCTTGGCTGAAGTCTGCTGGGGGATTATGGAGATGGGGCATGGAACTGAAGGACACATAAGCCTTTATCCAAGCCAAGCCAGAGGCTGAAAGAACAAGGCTCTCATTGTTGCTCTTCTCTGAAGTGGGAGGCAGGTTTCTTCCTGGAATTTGCACCTCTGCAGTGAGCTCCACTTCCTTGCTAATGGCAGTACAGGCTCCTTCTCTGTCCTCGCTAATAGCAACCCAGGCAGAGCTGAGTGCCAAGCCTGAGGACTTACCCAACCTAGCTTCATTGTTTGACTCTGTTTTCCTAATCCCGGGCTGATCTCCTCCAGTCAAGTCAAGTGTCATGGAGAAGATGCCTAAATTAACATCATTTGACGGCTCAGTGATGGAATTCCTACCTAGATGAGAGGTGACACTCGGGACACATTCATGACTCACTAGACGTCATGAATTTGGAGCAAGCATCTGTCTCCTGGGGTTTGAGCTCTGGCCTTACTGTTTTCCAGGAGACAGAGCAGCAGGGCATACGACCCTCTTACCTGATCCAATGTCAAGAAGGCACAGAGCAGAGGGAAGGCAGGCATTTCTTATACCAGGGGCTGTGTTAGCAGTTGGCACAGCTCGCAATCGCCGCTAGCCTCGTGTTAATTTGTCTGCAGAGGGTGGGTAGTGCCACCTGTTTTACAGGGCTATTATAGTGGATTCAAGTCTCAGAACTGCCCCCAAACACACATACACACACACACACACACACACACACACACACACACACACACACACACACACCAAGGTAAAGAGAAGGTTCAGAGTATACCTAAATGACAGCACACTTAGCAACTACATTTATATTCAAGGCCCTAGTACCATAAGACAGAATACGTATCAAGATCTCGAAATGTCTGTAGGACTTAGTCTCAATAAATTTCAGTTATTATTATCATTGTAGGATAAAGATAATTTTGCATGACCTGCATGTGAGGGGGCAGAATGCCAGCTTTAGTGGCAATTTTTTGATGACTGTGACAAATATCTGGGAACTTGAAAGAGAGGTTGACTTTGGCCCAATTGTTTTGAACCTGATGTGAGGCATTTCAGTCACTGATAATTTTTTCATTGTCTGTGATATGACCTGTTTATTGCAGAAAAACCTTCTTGCAATAAATAATGTTACGCTCACACCATTAGTATACTCCATATCACCAATAGCTCTTGATGCATTTCTTTTCCTCTCTCTCTGTCATTTTCTATCCCCTTCCCATTTCCCTTCCCCTTCTCTCTCTTTTCAGCCTTCAGTCTTTCTTCCCTGCTCTCATTATTTCTTATTGTTGTATGACAGCATTCCAGGAGAGATCTGAGCAAACGTCTAAGGGACCAAGACAGACCAAAGAATGGATATCCCCAATGTCCAACTTGATGAGCCAGTGAATTTTCTTGGTGTTACCTACAGGAATATGTATAATGGGTTACTTACAGGTGCAGAATGACCCTCAAAACATTTGTACCACCAGAGTCCACCCCAGCATGGGTGAGAACTCACAGAGGTGGAAATTATGAAGCTCATTGCACAGCCTATAGGCCACTCAACAGTTTGCAGAGTGTCCTTTGCTGATGGCAAGGCTGGTCTCTTGTTTCTTCCAGACTTCTTAGCTTCTTTCTCTCTTCCTTTTCAGCTTGACTTATCTGAGTGCCTTCTCTTGACAGTCTTCACTGTTTATGTAATCTTGGGTTAACAGGAACCTAGTGATTCTGGTTAGTTTCGGGGACTTCCTGAAGTTCTTTTGAGTTATTTACTTCCCATCTCACAAGCTTTCCTATAGAATGACATGTTTTATCTCCCTGTAAATACCTCATCTTAAAATATCATGTTGTGCTGGGCAGTGGTGGCACGTGCCTTTAATCCCAGCACTTGGGGGACAAAGGCAGGGAGATCTCTGCATGTTTGAGGCCAGCTTGGTCTACAGAGTGAGTTCAAGGACACCCAAAGCTACACAGAGAAATAAAGGACCACAAACAAACAAACAAAAAGCCAACCGACCAACCAACCAACCAACCAACCACCACCACCACCAAAAACCCAAATAACATATTGTTTTACCTCCCCTTTTATATCTTCTATCTTAAGACATAGGTCTACAGGATGGAAGGCTTTAACCTCTAAGGAAACTGCTCCCTAAATTATTTCCATCCTGTCCTGCCCTGCCTCCCTTCTTAAATTTTGGATATCGCCCAGAAGTTGAAGTGTGTGAGTTCCCATTGGTGGTACTGTTCTGATCTCTCAGATGGTGGTACTGTTCTGAGATGCTGTGCCACCTTTGGGTTCTGGTGTTTACCTGGAGGAACTAGCTGCAATGAAGGGACTTTAGCCAGCCCAAGCATAGAACTATGTATCTGGCAGGCCTTGCCCTTCTCCCCTATTCCCTCTGCCTTGCTAAAAACCGTTAGATTACATTCCTAAGATAGCCATCATGGTCTAGTACCTTATTTGGCCATTTCCTCCTCCTGAGTCTGACAACCAAGGTCCAGCTATTAAAATATTGAAGTCCAGCAATCAAAAACTCTTTGGTGTACCTAATTAGCATGCCCAATTATAATTAAACGCCTTATCCTAACACAGGGTTTTCTCTTTTACTTTTATAACTGCCATTTGTCTATGGCCCACACTGGGCTTCTCTTCATCCAGCGGTCCCTCTGGGACAAAAATCTCTTCCCCTTCTCCTGTTCTTTTTTCTATTCCTTGTCTTTTAGTTCCTGTCTTTGTCTCTTATTCTCTGCCCTTTGTTCCTATGGAACAAATCCCCTTTGTGCTGAGTACTTGGTCTGGTGCAGGTACTGGTCCCTTCAGGAGATCTACTGGTTTTAACTGGAGCTCTCCTTCTTTCTGGATAAACCAAGATTCTAGCATGGATAGAGCCCCAGCCATCATGCCTTCCACACACCAATTGCTCAAATTATGAGCCCAGGCAAACCTCTTTCTGTTCCTATGTTACTTTTGTTAGGTATTTGACCAAAGTGATGTAAAATAGCCAATGGATTGTAGTTGAAAGTTTTTGTATCAGTAGAAACTCTCAAATACCCAGCAGCTGATTCCAAAATAACTGACTTGGAGGCTTAATATTATAACTGCTGGGTCAGTACTTCAGGCATATTATCAACTAGCTCTTATGTTTAAATTAAATTAACCAATAATTATATTTATGTTTAGCCATGTGGCTTGGTACCTTTCCTCATAGCAGTATTCTCATCTTGCTTCCTCTGTGTCTTGCTGGCATCTGCTGCTCTGTCTTTCCTCTTCCTAGACTTCTCCTAGTCTGGTCACCGAATTTCTATTTCCTGCCTAGCTACTGACCAATCATTATTTTACTAAACCAAAATGAGTAATAAACCTTAACAGTATAGAAGAGCACTATCCCACAGAAATGGATCCTTTGACAAATAGAAGTGTGTCTACAGAGGATGGACAACACACTGCATCAAAACATGAGAACATGCCACCTGGATGATTTGGACAAGAGCAAATGTATTATCTCATACTCTTTGTCATCTCTTGTGGTGTAGACACTTGAAACCCACTTTTTTTGCAATTTAAAAAATACAATATTATGTGGTGATAGGTGATATATTGTATATCAAATAAAGATTGCCTGAAGATCAGAGGACAGAGACAGCCACAGAGTTAGCCATAGAGGTCAGGCAGTGATCTCACACACCTTTTATCCTAGCACTTAGGAGGCAGAGGCAGAGATCCCTTTGGATCTCTCTGAGTTCAAGGCCACACTGGGCTACACAAGATTAATCCAGTCCAAAAAAAAAAAAAAAAAAAAGAAGAAGAAGAAGAAGAAGAAGAAGAAGAAGAAGAAGAAGAAGAAGAAGAAGAAGAAACAGATCCAGGCAGTGGTGGCACATATCTTCAATCATACACCTTTAATCCTAACACCAGGAAAATTGAAACAGGAAATGATATGGCTGGGCAGAGAAAAGTATATAAAGTATAAGGAGACAGGGTCTACCCCTTTTGGCCTGAGGATTCAGTAGTGGTGAGAAGTTTCTCTAGTGGCTTGTTTCTATGTTTCTCTGATCTTTAAGCATTTACCCCAATATCTGGCTCTGGGTTTTTATTATAAGACCAACTAGGATTTGTGCAGTAATATTATCACTATGTTTTACAACTGACCCTTTGAACCCTTCCAGCCTAGTTAAAATTTTGTATTCTTAGGCTGACAGCGCTCAGAAATAAATCATACAGAGAAAGGACAACCATTTTAGGAGTAAGAAATTTTAACATTTTGGGGAATATAAGTCACATACCACATGATTCTCCACTTAAAGTGTTTTATTCAAGGTTCTTTAGTATATCCATAGAGTTTTATGCAATCATGTAACCAAAGTCAAATTTTAAAATAATTCTGTTACAAGAATCCCCTTACCCACCAGTGTCATTTCCAATTCCTGTAGCCCTCCTATTTCTGTCTCCATAAGATATATGTGATGTCCTCTTTCTTTTTACTGGTAAATAAATATAGTTTTAGTGTGTGGATGTACTACATTAGTTTTCCATTTGATGAACATTTAGAATGTTACCATTAGTTAGCTATTACAATAAAGTTGGTTATAAATATTTGTGTGTGTGTGTGTGTGTGTGTGTGTGTGTGTGTGTGTGTGTGAACCCATCTGTGTTCATTTCTCAAGAATGTGTAAGGGTAGAGATTCTGGATAACATAATGTTATGTTTAACTTTCAATAAAGTGCCAAGTTCTTTCCCCAAGCAGCTGTTCTATTTTACAGTTTTCCAGCAGTCAATGAATGTCCTATTATATCCAAATTCTTGTCAACATTTGTTATAGTCTGTCTCCTTGTTAAAGCCTTTTCAGTGAGTATGACATTCCAGCTTCGATTTGCATTTCCACCGTGGCTGAAAATGGAAAACATGCTGATGGTTGGCTTTTATTTGTCATCTTGGCTGGTTTAACAAATAACCTTAAGAACTGGTAAGACAGTAATTCTGGGTGAATCTTGGAGGGTTTACAGAGAGGGTTGTTTTGAGTGTGTGAAATGAGTGAGGAGAACTATCTGTAACCCAAGCGAACACCACTCAATTGCCTTGGACCCAGGTCAGACCAAAGGCAGTTCCTTCTCTTCCTGGGAGATAGGGTGTGGTCATCTGCTGCCTTCGACAGCAGAACACAAGTCCATCTGTTGTCAACCCTCCAGGTCTTATACCAGTGAACCTTGTGGTTCTCAGTTCTTTGCCTCTGAGCAGTGATGACATCATCACCTTCCTCAGTTCTTAGGTTTTAGATATAAAACAAACCGTTCTCCAGCTTTCAGAATGTTTTTTTGTGCTACTCTCAGCCTCAGTTATCCAATTTAGTTCTTCTATCTATCTATCTATCTATCTATCTATCTATCTATCTATCTATCTCCTGTCTATCTACCATGTACATATGTATGTAAGATATATATATATATGTATATATATATATGTATATCTTTTTGAGAACTCTGGAGAATCCTGACTTAAACATATTATTTGATTCCTTTTGTTCCCCGAAACATTAAAAAAAAAAAAATCTTCAACAGAATATTGAATTAGGTTTAAAGTTCTCTGGAAGCTCAGACCAAAGGAAACATGCTGAATTATCTCATTATTATTTACTTTCAGAAACTACAGACAAATACACAGGTAGAGACAAGAACTCACTCAAAATGGAGGCAGGGAGGTTTGTTATGTGATGACTTAGATGGTAGATTCTTCTCTAGAAAGCATTTTTCAATGTTTGTTATATAAAAATTAAGTATAATAAAATATTTCAGATAAAACATGGCATGGTATTCTGGTTAGGTTTCTTTTTTAGTTGATCTGTCAACTTAACACAAGCCAGGGTTGTATGGGAAGAGGGAATATCATCTGAGGAAATGCTTCCATCGATCGGCCTGTCGGCAAACCAGTGGAACATTTTCTTGAGTAATGATGGATGTGAGAGAGCCCTGCTTGTTGTGGATGGTGTCAGCCCTGGGCAGGTGGTCCTAGGATATATACTGGCAGCAGACTAGTACACATCTGTGGTGAGCCGCTTTCTGGCCTGCAGAATGACGAGTCACCACACGCACGATTCTTCTCGGATCACACTTTATTGGAGTACAGCTCAGTTGAGAATGGTGGAAAGAAGACCCCATGCCTGAAATGCAGCCTGCTTATATAGGGAAGCTGGGACACGTGTAGCTATATGATTGGTGCCCAACGTAATGCCTCATTAGCATATGGTTGGTGATAGGTCCAAAGTAACGCTTCATTAGCATATAGCTGGTGATAGGTGGTAAGGAGTGTCAAATTAGCATAATCAAGGATCACATTGGATAGGTCACTACTCAGCGCCTAATTAGCATAAGCGGTGGAGGTGCAATAGCTGGGGAACATGATGCAATGTTCCAGCAAGTTGCACAAGGGCCAGCCGTGCCCTACACACATCATTCCTCCTGTTTCCTGCCTTTGCTCCTGCTTGAATTCCTGCCCCGACTTCCCTCAGTGATAGACTGTGATGTGGAAGTATAATCCAAATAAGCCCTTTCCTCCTCAAGTTGTTTTTGGTCCTGGTGTGTATTACAGCCATGGAAAACAAACTAGGATGCATGGTCATAAAAGCTTTGTGGACACCGAGCAGTCTAACCTCCCTTAGGTGTGATCCCGATGTGTTTCCATGGCAACGCTGCTATGTATTCTTCCTTTGCTGAACCATGTTGAACAGTCTCACTTGTTCTCCTCCACTCATGCTCATCTAGAAAGTCTTTTTGTATATTATGTCTTCATGTCTTCCAACACTGACGAAACAGAGACCTGTAGAACAGATGTGGAAAAACAGTGACATGTAAGGAAGCCTGTCTAACCCACATGTTGGCTCTTGGTGGGATGGGTAACACCACTCAGAGCTGATTCCTGGAGGATGGAATTATCTACCCATTTGGGGGTATCCAAATAGATACCCATTGCAAGAGACTGGAATATCCATAGGTGGGTTGAACCAGGTAGGCAGCAGCGTATGAAGGGTGGTAAGCAGGAAGAGGAGCACATGGCTGATCTGACATTCCTTGGAACTTAGCAACTGGAAACAGCAGAAAGCCACACATTGGCACTCACAGGCAGAAGGAAAGCTCCCGAAGCCTGGCAATTCCTAAGAGAACATTCAATCAAAATCTTCAGTTCAGGGACAGAAGTATGAAAAGAAGCTTTGTGTTCATTTCTAAGGATTGGGAGCACCATTCAGAAACTCATCAAAAAGTAAAATTGATAAAACCCAGGTCCTAAAGGTAAGGGGTGGGGGACAGATTTTTAGAAGATTGCTTTCACTGGGCCAGTCACAGAGCATTTATGTCACATAGGGAAGAAGATCAAACATGACTCTGTAAACCCCTCATGCCTTAGACATCATAGTTACAGAAATTAATTTTAGTTTGTACCTCAGGGCTAAGGAAAAAGAGGTTTATGGACCATGGGGAAAGGCCGTCATTATAGGGTGGAATGTTAACACAGTCCTTAGCCACATCCAAATAGCAGGTGGCCTAAGGCCCAGCTATTCCTCCTGATTGTGTTTTAGGCATTAGATACCCATCCCAATGCTGCCTGTACTATGCTTGATTTCACCTAAATCTGGCTATCATCCCGGGATGCACTTTCGTAGCTTCTGACACCCAGGAGAGTAGCCAGCTCCTCCTATTTGGGCTCTTCTGCACCACTTTCTAAGGACAAACTCTTCTCCCAGAGCAGCTGAGCTATTCTGGCCATATAAGAATACTCCTGCATAGACTTGGTGGATGTCCAAATCAAGATTTTAAGTGCAAGAACTGGCTGTAAAATCACCTTGGAAGACAGTCAGGATTCCAGAGCCAGCAAACCTTACTCTGCCCAATAAACTTTTGAAGATGATATTTGCCAAACTCTGGCATATTTATGCTTTTCTCTTTTTAATTCATAACTATGAAGCCAAAGATTTTTGCTTCAGTCTCTTCAGGGACTCAAGAAGGCCATTTTATAGAGACATACTATAAACTAGTTAGAGGTGGCAGGTATCATTTTTTTTTTAACTTTTGCTTTTTTAAAAAATTAAAATATAGTCACACCATTTCCTCCGTCATTACATCCCTCAACTCTTTCCATCCCTCCTTTGCTTCCTCAAAATTCTTGAGAAGCAAAAAAATTAAACTCTTTTATTGCTATACATATAGGTGCATAAATTAAAAAAAAATCCAATCTGTTGAGCCCATTATATTGGTTGTATACGATTTCATACGCTTGCCGTTGGATAACTGGTTAAGAGCCTTATCCATAGAAAAGACCAGTTTTCTTCCTCTCAGCATTCCTTAGTTGCCTGTAGTTCTTTGTGTAAAGTTGGGGCCTGCTGGTGTCCCCCATCTATGTTAGTGTGTCTATTGGTGTCCTTATTCAGCTCTTGTTTAGGTAGCCATATTGTTAACTTATTGCAGATGAAGATTCCTTGTGATTTCTAGGGGACACATTACCACAGCAGATTTCCTGGATTTCTTACAGTCTTTCTTCCCCTTTTCTGAGATGTTCCTTGAACCTTAGGTGTAGGGGTTGTGTAGTACATGTGTCCATTGGAACTGAACACCCATGACAAGTTTGTTCTCTGCATTCTGAGCTTTTTTTTTTTTTTTTTTTTTTCCTGTAATGGTCTCTGATGCAAAGACAAAGGGAAGATTTTTTTGATGGGTAGTGAGTGTGAAAGCTATATTTATCTGTGTATCTATGGATAAACACTCAGAGCAGGGTTAGGTATTACACTGGCCTAGTAGAGTGGAGGCTGTAGGCTCTCTTCTAAGATCCATGACCACACTAGCCCTGGGTAGTTGTTTAGGTTTCCAGTACCAGACATAAATTCTCTCTTGTTCAGCTCATCTTAAATTTCTAGACGGCTGTTCATTGCTACTAAGATATACATGCCACTATTACACCATTATAGAACCATCTTGTCATGCTGGTCATTGTTATGGCTCACGGACATCATGGATCAGTGGATCTATCAGTTATTTACCTTCATTGGTAGCTTGCACAGAACCTTCTGATACTATAAAAGCTAGATCTCAGTGGAAAGGCTTCTAGCTGAGATCCATCTTGGATCCTCTGAGTCCTGTATGCAAAGACATGTTGCCTTCAGTAAAAGGGGCTTACCTTCAGCCTCTGAGGCAACTAAGGGCAACAGCAATAACCTTTATTATCTTGGGAGTCTCTTAAATTTTAAGTATGTACATACACATATGTATGTATGTATGTGTGTATGTATGTATGTATCTATGCATGCATGTATGTATAATATATACTTAATTCTACTCAACTGAACAGTTAGCTAGGAGAGAAAGAAAGATGGGTTACAAGACAGAGTTTCAGAAAATTTCCATGAGAATAAAAATGTAAATAATGGCTTTATGCAAAGCAAAAATCACACCATCCTCCATGGAAGAGGAGACACTAAAGGTAGAGGTTGAAAGATAAAGCTTGGGGGATTGTAAAGAATTTAGATCTGGGAAATATATGAAGGGGAAATCCAGAGTCTTTAAATACAAGGCTGTTTAGTTCTTGGCTCTCAGATATAGCACCAATAAATAAAAAAAATGAAAATAAAAAAAAGAGATATGGAGAGAATGATGCTTTCCATTTCCCACACCCACAGGTTTTCATTAGGTAAAGATGAGGAAAATGAAGGGGAATAAAAGGGAGGAGAAGGAGGAGAACATAGAGAGGTAGCTAGAGGAAGAGGAGGAGGAAGAAGAATGCAGCTTCCTTCTCTTTGTACTTCTGAACTTCCTCCACTAAAAACAATGACAGTATTATGCTTTGTTTCATTTGCAATGTTACGCAAGAGTGGAAAGCCTGGGGGCTCAACACTGAAAAGAACATGTACAAAGGATGATGGGAAATGATGAGATGGGGGTATGCAGGGCAATTTGGTAGTGCTGTACAGGTAGCACAAAGTGGAATCTAGTCATATTCTGAGGATATAAAACCTGTGTCTTGGAATAATACTGTAAGTTTGGATGAAGGCAGTGACCGGAAAAACCCAGTAGGGTATAGTAGAGGCATAGAGAGAAAAACAGTGAAGGATACAACTACACTGAAAAGATGTTATGTAGCTTATGAGAGGCAGGGCTGGTGAAGGCATTTGCTGCCAGTCCTTATGACCTGAGTTTGATACCCAAACACACATGATGGAAGGGGAAAACAGACTCCCGCTAACATGCATGGCATTTGTGCATACATGCTTATACATACTAAATAAAAACAATATTTTTTTAAAGGAAAAAAAAGTAGTTTACAATTCACAGCTTCTAAGAAAGAGATGTGTCATGATGTTGGGGCCACACAGGGAAGGGAAGCTGCAGGCATGACTGCATTGTGATTTCTGCATGAATAACCTGGTTGGAAAATAAATGAGCTTAGTATAGTGTGCTCTGGTTGTTTCAGAACCCTGGGGCCCAGGGGCTGTCCCTAGTGGTCTATTAGCAGGTCCTGGGGAGACTGGGAAAGGTAGATATGTATCCTAGAACTTGATAGAAGGCATGGTTAGTAGGTGGGTTCTGGGTTGGTAGGTTTATATTTGAAAAACACCCTTCAAAGGTGTCCAAAGGTAAAGCTCAAGCAGCTAGCTCTAAGAACTGGCTAACCCTAGAACCATGGATGAGTGCCCAGCTGTCAACACATCTGCATGAGTTACTTTTTCATCACTGTGACCAAACACCTGACAAAAGTGACTTAGGAGAGGAAAGATTTATTTGGGCTTATAGTTTCAGGGAGAATTCAGCCCATGTAGAAAGAAAGGGGCCATGAGCCAATGGCTTCCCGTGTGTGACAGTGGCTTCTTTATGTATCATGAACCAGGAACAGGAGAGCTAGGTTGAAACTGGCAGTGTTGCAGCTGTTAGGGCTTTCTCCTAGCCATCCATTTCTACCAGCTGTGCTCCATGTCCTAAATGTTCCTCAATCTCCCAGTGTCACCTATAAGAGCTCATATACGTGAGCCTGTGGGAAACATTTCAAGCTCAAATTGTAATTGCATTCCAACATAGAAAATAAGATACTTAGGGACCTATCACTCTGGTTCTCTCTCATTTGGCCACCCAAGTGGAGTTCATAATTTGCATTTCTAACAAGTTTTGGGGTGACATTGTACCCACTGATATGTGGACCTCACTTTAAGTAGGGCTGATCTGAAAGAGATTAACTGAGAAGAACATTGTTACAATTCTAGATGTCAATCAGCCTCCTCCAAAATCAAAGATCCCAGAGGAAAGTAGGTACTCAAGTTACATAGCCACCCACAGGACCTAGACGGGGTTGTCTGGGTTCTACAGAGACTGGCTTCAGTACTGATGGTCTCAATTCAATAAAAAAAAAAACTACTCAGCCACCCCCCCCCCAACATACTCAGATGTATGAAGGGAGGCAAAATATTCCGTAAGTTAATTGATTTAAGAAGATTCCTCCTCTGTGAAGGTGCAAACTAGAGGATGTAGGGGTTTTATTTAGATGCTGTGCGATTTTATTTTTATTCCTTATAACACAAGCCATAAACTTCATAAACCTTTAAAATGCAAGGGATGTTAGTTATG
The DNA here is from genome assembly GCA_004025045.1 of Sigmodon hispidus. Classification (NCBI taxonomy): domain Eukaryota; kingdom Metazoa; phylum Chordata; class Mammalia; order Rodentia; family Cricetidae; genus Sigmodon; species Sigmodon hispidus. The sequence continues at coordinate 287,031 of PVIH01000743.1, forward strand.
CATAAGAAATAGATAATTCTCATGCTGTAAACAGCTGTTAGAGAGGTGGCAATAAGAGTAATTAAGAGGGCTTAGGAGTTGGCATAGCACGTGTTGGCTGCTTCAATGATCAGGTCTTTGGAACACAGCCCAGTGTAGTGGGATTATGTTGGTATGTTGTAAATATTTGTCCCTCCTGCTGGTTTAATAAAAAGCTGATTGGCCAGAGGCAGACAGAGAGTGTAGGCAGGGCTTCCAGACTAAGAAAATCCTGACAATAGGAAGAATAGAACAGAGATGCCAGAGAGAGCTGGATGAGTCACTAGCAGAAGCAAGGAAAGAAGCTGAAATCCTGCTGCTCTAAGAAAAGGTACCAAGCTGCATGGCTGAACAAGATAAGAATCATGGGTTGAGTTAAAATGAAGGAGTTAGCAAGTTATATGCCTGGGCCCTAGGTCAATCAGTGTAAAATTAATATAAGCCTGTGTGGGGTTTTTTGGGTGCTAAGCGGCAGTGGGGCTGTGAGTGCGTCTGAACCTCTAGGCTAGGCCCAAAAGTCCAGGCTACAAACATACTACTACAGCCTAGATCACACATTTGGTTATTTCAGATTATCACAGGAGGGGGCCTTCCTCCCTCTGTACAGTTGCTATGCCCCAAGCAACAATTTCTATCATTATAGAGCTGCTTTTTGTGGGTTTGAGTTTTGGTTCTTCTTGGTTTTCTTAACTCCCCTGGCCTGTAGAATGGAGATTCCTTCACATCTCTATGTAGTAACCCACTAAATCAGTTTCTCTGTCTTTCTGGTGATGGGTTGTCTTCAGTATGTGTGCTGATGTAAACACCTTTGTGCATGTTTCATATATAATGCTGGCTACATCTTGTCAACACAGCTGGCTGTTTCATTTTACATCTTCTAGTGGCTGCTCAGCAATGTCACCACAAAGGCAAGGGAAAAGAGGGAAATGAGGGTTTGGAAGGGGAAAGAGAAGTCCCATTGGGGGCAACTTCCCTGGGTGACTCGGCCTCCCTGTGGCAAAGCAGCTCAACTGGGCTGAAATGTTTCTGCCGAAGAGAAATGGAACTGGGCATTTCAGCAGCCATTAGAGAATTCGTGTTCACTAGAGACAACAGTGAACATTGAATGTGATCTAAAAGCCGGGTAACCTAGGTACTGTGGGTATAAACATGAGTGTTTCACACCTGTCTGTAGTAGAGGTGACAAATACTGAGAAGAGATGGGTGAGAGACACAATCAGGCAGTGTGGTAAAAATTACAGCAGGGATCCATGCCAAGACTTTGCACTGGAATTAAGGAAAACGTATCCATCAATTTGGTCTCCTGGAGCTGAAGAATATGTCATTTAGAGGTGAATTGGACCCAAGGCTTGATAAATGAGTAGTGGCTCATTAAGAAGGCAATGAAGAGACAAGTCTGAGCAATGGCTTAGAGGTTGGGAAGATGATGACAGGGCTGGAGACAGCCCAGGACTCTTGTGGAGACACACGGGAGTGGATGAGAGCAGCATGAACGAGCATTTTAAGAACAGACAATGAAAGGTCCATGTGCTCCACTGAGCATGAACTTTGAATGGCCATTGAAGGTCTATAAAGATGGGGCCGTTGGAATCCTTCAGAAGGACATTGCTGTACCAGGCTTTGTGATCCAAGTCAGTACAGGAAATGAAAACGGGATGGTGGATTTGATTTGGAATAAAATATGGACCTGTTCTCTCTTGCAGGACAAGGATCCTCATCTCTGGGGAACTGGGGGAGCGCTTAAGGTGATAATTTTGTTCTGCCAGGGTGGGCCCACTCTGAAGATAATTGTTCCACAGTAGCTGTTCTAAGTGCTAGCTAAATGGCACCACGGGATTCCCTGGACATAGGTGTCACATTCAATCTTACTCATCTATCAATAACTCAGAGTCCAGGTGTTGCTCTAGTGACGCCCCAGTACCTCTGAGACAGGAATTCTATTATCAGGTACATTTTGTGACTACAGTTTGTAGGCTGACTGCAGACCCTTCAGAAATATGTGCAAATCCTTGGACTCTTTCAACAGTGGCTCTACACTGTAAAAATGTGTGACACCTATCTTGTCTGAATAACTCAAACATCCACAATCCATATCTTCTTCCTGCTGCTTGGGGATGTATTCCTGTTTCTGTCTTTAAAAAACTGGAAATGAAATACAGGTATTTAAGATGTTTTCTAAAGACTTTATTTCTAATGATGTGTGTTTATTTCTGTATAGGTTTGTGTACATGAGTAAAATGCCCTCAGGGGCTGTAATGGGACATCAGATCCCCTGGAGCCAGGGTTGCAGGTGGTTGTGGGGTGCTGGCATAGGTGCTGGAGGCTGAACTTGTGTTTCCTGCCCGAGTAGTGCATGCTCTTAACCGCTTTGCCACCTCTTCAGGCTTACTTTAATTTTTGGATAATTAAGATGGGGAGCAACACGAGAGTTTCTTTTTTAGCCCTTAAGGCATCCACTGTGTCTCTTCCCAGAGGCACACTGTTGCTCATTTTCTGCATATTGTTGCAAAGGTATTACACAAGATTAAAACAATTACAAACATGCTTTTTTTCTTGTTTTTAAAATAATCAGTTTCACATCTTTCTACTTTTTTCTCTACTTAGTGTTGGATAGGCATCTCTAATCTGAAAATCTTAATTGAAACAGTCCAAAATATGAAATTGTTTGAGTGCCAACATAATTCTATCACACTTGACTTTGTGATAAGTCACGTTCCAAACACAAGATCACTAAAACAATTGCATTGTGGAGTATTATTTTTACTGGGTAAAGATGCGTTACATTTATTTATGCTGCAGAATGTTACTTTGACTGTGTGAAGGGAGTGTTGCATTTGTGTATGCTGCATTTATTTGACATGTAAGAATGTGTAATTAATGATGTAAAGATCGATGTGTTACATTTGTTTCTCCTTGCCTGTCTAAGGCACTTGATTGGTCTAATAAAAAGCTGAATGGCAAATAGCTAGGCTAATGAGAAATAGAAAAGGCTGGAGGGCCGAGAGAATTAATATTAAAGAGTAATCTAGGCTCGAAAAGAGCAAAGAAAGAAGAGAACGAGGAGAAAGAAAGGGACACAGCTGGAGCAAGAAGCCAGTAGACAAGAAGCAAAGGAAGATATACAGAAAGAAAGTAAAATGTCCTGAGGCAAAAGATAGATGAAGAGAAACAGGTTAATTTCAGTTAAAAGAGATAGAAACAAGCCTAAGCTAGGCCCAACATTTATAGTAATAAGTCTCTGTGTCCTGATTTGAGAGCTTGTTGGTGGTCTCAAAAGAAAAAGCCTGGTACACAATTGTGTAAGATTATTTTCAGGTTAAGGTATATAAATAACCTAAATGATCTGTGTTTAGAGTCGTATGGCATCCCCAATATAACTCAATGGGTATATGTAAGAATTCCACAATAAAAACCTCAAAACCCCCAACCCTTCAGTCTCACAAATTTTGGATAAGACATTGACCCTGTTTCTACTTTAGAGTAAGTTCCATGACATTCTTTTCCCTGCTTGGTTCTCTTTTAGATTTTTTTTTTTTTTTTGAGATAAGTTCTCACTCTGCAGACATCATCACTTACACTGCATCTCTGGGATGGATTTATGCTTTGTATCTCTTGGACAAATACCGAGAAGGAACTTCCATGCCCTTGCTGTGGTCGTCCTGTCTTATATTTCTGTCCTCTGTGCACCAGGGCTCCAGTCTCTCACTTGGCATGGTCAACACTTTGATATCATATTATCCAGAAGATGGCCAGGGGTAGTTTGTTCTTTGCGTTTTCATTTTTTTAACCACTATTATTGTTTTAAGTTTACTTAAAATTACATTATTTGACCCTTCTGTTCCCTTCCCTCTAAACACAATTTGCTCAGTCTGTATAACATCACTTGTAAGTGTGTTTTCAGGGCTGACCACTTAGTATTGGATACCCAGTTGGTGCACTTTTCCCCAATGATGACTGTCTGTCCAAAGCTCTGCATTTCTTAGTTGCCTAGAGTTCTTTGTGTAGAGCTGAGCCTTGTGGGCTTTTCCTTGTCCACACTGACATGTCTGTCAATGTTATTTTTATTTAGCTCATGCTTAGGCAGTTCTGTTGAGATTGGATTGCTGAATAGTGGAGTTACTTGGAGACATAATCTCACAGCAAACTCCCAGACCCTATGGCTCTTACAGTCTGTCCACCCCCTCTTCTATGATGTTTCCTTTGCCTTAAGTGCAGGAGATGTATTCATTGTAACTGATCTTCACAACTCTGCATTTGCACTGGTTGCCAGTTTATACTTTGAGTACAGTATTGAAGAGGAGTGGAGTTAGTGGACATTCCTGTCTCATTCTTGACTTCAGTGGGATTTCTTCAAGGTTTTCTCCATTTAGGATGATGTAGATTGTGGGTTTCTTAGATATAGCTGTTATCATGTTGAGATTTGTTCCTTTTCTTCCTACATTCTCTAGAACTTTTATCATTAAGGAAGTTGCATTTTTTTCTAAAGGCTTTTTTTCTCTGCATCTAATGAGATGATTTCATTTGCTCTTTTACCAACTTTTTGCATCATTAAGTCACTTGTTTGTGCTTTTTCTGATGTCTTTAGTGTAGGTGCTTAGAGCTATCTTGGAATAGTGAAACCTACTTGCGTCCATTTGACTGAACTACTTTGCCCCATCCTTTTACTCTAAGATAGTGCCTGTCTTTACAGCTGTGTTTCTTAGAAACAACAGACAGATATTTCTTATATCCTGGCCATTCAGTCAGTCTATGCTTTTTTATTAGTGTTCTGGGACCATGGGAACTTAAGTTTAATACTGAAATAAATGTGCTAATTGTGGACATCATGTTGTTGATCTTTGGTGTTGTTTGTATTCTTGGTGGTACTTTGTATTTTAATAATTATGGCTTGGTATTTCTGTTCAACGTCTCTTCTCTATGTTTTAAATATTTCTTCCTAATTTTTTGAGATTTGGCTTATTAGATATATTTTAGGCTATTTATATAGTATAACATTTCTCTCTCTCTTTCAATTAGTGTAGATAGTTTTGTGGCTATATTAGTTTAGGATGACAACCATAGTCTTTTAGAATTCCAAGTGTTTCTATCTCCTTATTGAACCCTGTTCTCAATACCTGGATCATCTTTCTCATTCCCATTAGCCTTGTGCTTGTCTTTTCTTGGGCATTACTCAGGGCTTTACTCTCCCTGGGCTCTTCCTCCTTGATTTCACCGAGTTGTTTCTGTGTCTTCTTTAAACTCCTTGAGTACTTTGGTCAAGTTTTTTATTGTTATTTTAAGTTTTGTGTCCTGGAGTTCATCTAGGTCATTCTCATTGACAAACATTCCCACTGGAGTGGTAGGTTAGGAGAGAATTATTATTTTTGTGATAAGATCTGGGATTATGTGTATTTTGTTAGTTCTAGGTCTTATGTTGACAGAAAGGCTGGAGCAGAAGAGAGGATGCATGTGCAAAGACACTGTTGTTAAGTATCAGATGAAGAAACTGAAACCCACCATCCAGCTGCAAAGCTCCATGTACCTTGTTCTGCTCTGGAGCAAACCAAGGTGATAAATGCTTGGGATACCTTTCAGGAGAAGACTGTCTTCACACAGTGGCCAAGCTTGGACAAGACTGGTGAATACTTCATGAGTACTGCATTTTTCATTTATTTTCAAAAATTGCCTTGGATGAAGTCTTTGCCACATAGTCTGCTGGCCTACAATACACAGTGACCTTCCTACCCCAGCCTCCCCAGTGCTGGGACTCCATTGGTGAGCCTCAGCATGCTAGTTAAACAGCGACTGCTTATTAGGTAAGATGAAGGTTGAGAGAAAATGGAGGTAGAACATGAAGGGAGGGAAGAAGTGCCTGGTAATCCAGCCTTCCCTGGGAGGTACCAATGGATGCATCTTTCCTAGTTAAAATCGGATTAATGTAAACTTAGTGAGAAGTGTTTCAGCTGCAGGCGGCCGTGTGTGTGTGTGTGTGTGTGTGTGTGTGTGTGTGTGTGTGTGTGTGTGTGTGTTTGTTTAGTGTTTGATCCTGCCCCAGGGATGCCCACCTGCTTGGCCTTTCCAGGATTCTTCTACTCTGGTCATTATTAAAATAAATTTTGGGGGTTGAGGCTGACACTCAGAAGGTGAATACCTATTTGCCATCCACACTGCCCTGGTGTCCATTCCCAGCACTGAGAACAAAAATTGAATGGACTTCTGAGGCTGAGTCCGGCTGCAGTTGGGGGTTTTTGCCCTTTTCCTTAGGTTCCTCTCCTTACTGTTGTTTGGACTTCTTCCATTCTGCTGAATCTTGCCCTTTTGGTCCTAGAAAGCTGAGGTCGATGACAACATTTCTCCATAAAAGACTTGTCACTCTGGGGAAAACTAGCTTTTAGAAAGGGTCTGCAGGGTTTTGGTTTCCCCTTATGGGTCCAGAACTTTGATTTCAAGAGCACTGCCTGCAGTGCTGAGACAAAGCTTGTGGTGGCTTATTTGGCGAGAAGCAGGTTTTCTCTGACATGTGTGTTTGTGCTGGAAAGACACACATACCTGATTCCATTTTATTCCACACTGATTCTCAAGACAAGGGACTGAGGAAAACACTCCTGGTTGCCCGTGGATGCCAGTGTGAGCCTAGCCCAAGGAGAGCTCTTGGTATATCAGAATGTAAATAATTTACATCACTCACTCATGTAGGGGTGGAATGGGGGGGAAGATTAATGGGCAATTCGGAAGAAAGTCCAGTTAAAAACGTGGCCACCCTCATGTCATAGAAGCAAGAGCTGGCCTATTCTAAACAAAAGGAGCGACTCCCCATCTGGCTAGGACCAGAGACCACACAGTGGCTGAAACCGTGCATGCAGGAACTCGCTCTCCCCTGGGCTGAGCAATAAGAGACCCACTTGTGGGGGCTAGGTCACCCAATTATTTGTTACAATCTTTCAGAAAGGAATGAACTTAAAACAAGTCTTAAGTGTTACAATGACAAATATTTAATGTCACCTCTAAGATTTATGGCACTTTTGTCTCCCATTTGAAAGCTTTTAATTCAGTGGCAAAGATTACAAGGGGCCTTGCCCATTGAGGGGGAACTCTTGGATTTGATGGGGTCAGCACCACCTGGGGAGGCTACACAAGGCTGGCTTATGGCCAGTCCCCTTGTCTGTGCACAGTCATTTGTGGATGGCCCACAGAGGCCAAACTAAGGCATATAGAAATGCCTCTGCCATCTGCTCAGTGGATCTCTCATGCCTCCACATCTGTAGTGTGGGGCTGAGAATGGGAAGGACTGAGTGCATGGCAGCTGCAGAAACACAGGTGCTAGTACCCATATTCACTGGTACTCTGGAAGCACACCTGTTGTGTTTGGGATACCTGTCCAAAATAATGTGTGAGCTTTCCTGTGGATGAGGATGACCTCACTCACTTTTGATTTGTACATTTTGATTGTGAGAGCCCAGCTAGCTTTGCCACTGGAGACACAGCCTCCTAAAAGCATGTAAAACTGCTGGCCATAGGATACTGGTGTTGCTACTCTGAGTCATCTGTTGCTACTGAGCATCTGAGGTCATATCAGCTGCCTCTACCTGCCCTTCCAGCAGTGAGATTGCAAGCTGGAGTGGCTTTCTGCCCCTACTACCCCAAGAGATGGATCTTGTCTCATGTAACTCTTTGACCAGGCAAATTCCAGGGTGAGTCCAGGTAGCTTTCTTGTTGCACACGAGGAAGCTATTTTCTGGCACTCATTGTGTGCTTCAGACAAGCCAGACACAACAGTCAGCATTTTTGTATGCATCATCCCATCAACCTTCACAGAGCCTCTGGCAGGTATGTGAATAATCCCAGTTTACCAAAAGGAAAAGTGAGGCACAAAGAGATTCAGTAATTCATTCTAAGGTACTCAGCTAGCAAATGCAGGGTGAGGTCCCAATCCAGGCTACTTTAATGCAGGCTCTTTTAACCACTACGTAATATATTTTCTCTTTCCCTACTAGGAAGCTTCAGATACCTTTCTGCCTTCAGGTTCAAACTCAACTGCTAGATAATCCCAAAGAGTGAAGGAAGACCTCAATCCATCAATACAGTCTTCTTTTCCAATCCTAGGACTGATGTCTTTTAAAGGATAATTAGCAGCAAATTTGCTTTGGACAAGACTATGCTTCTCCACTGAGAGGCTGTCCTGCTCTCCCAAAGGTGCCATCCCCCTCTCCCCCCAGCTTGGAAGGATACCTGTGCTATGAAGTGAGGTTAAAGGTACAGCCCCTTTGCTTCTGAAGGCTCCCTTATGGGAAGGAAACTGATCCGGGCTGGCGATGACTTCTTCTGGCTGCCTTGAAATAAAGTGAATAACAGAGACACAAGCAACCATGAAGAATGAGCAGTCATAGGGAGGCAGTGGAGCCTGAATGCCTACAGAGAAAAGACACAGAAGGCTATCCATGGGTTCAAAGGGATGTGTACAAGGCATATGCAATGTCATTTTATGGCAGGGACTTGAGCATCTGTAGTATCCAAGGGGCTCCTCAAACCAATATCCTAAGGGATAAGCTGCATGTGTGTGCATGCGTACCTGTCATGTGTGTATGCATGTTGTGCACATTGTGTTGCGTGTGTGTGAGTGTGCTCATATGTGCATATGTGTGTGTTTATGGGTGCATATGTGTGTGTGGGCTCATGTGTGCATATGTGTGTGTGCTCATGTGTGTGCCCTGTGATGTTTTTGCTTACTAAAATGTCCTGTTCCATGACAACTCTGAGTTGACATAAAGTATCCTAAGATTGTATTGTTTTAATTAAAAGCATTAACTTTCATATAACTGAAGAGAAAATAAGTAAATTTGAAGAAAGCTTCACACTCAAAACTTGGCTCCCAACAGTTTTACTTTGAGGCAAAGTATTTTAGGAATTACTAAGAGAGGAATATTTTTCTACCTCTGCAATGGTTTCAGAGTAGAATATTTTTATCTTTGTAATCTCGTCTTTATTCTGGAAAACAAACTTAGTAGACTTTCTCACTTTATACTTTACTACCCTTGGAGTTCTTGGTGTTTTGTGGAGTCTGGAAGTGACTTTTGTTCTGATAAAATCTGACTTTTTGTCCTATGCTGAACCGTTATTTCTTCTCAGTGTATTTGAAGATCATATCTCTCCTTGAAGTGTAACAGCTATTGAGGTGGCATCTTGATTTCTTGTCCCTACATTTCAGATTATTATTATTATTATTATTATTATTATTATTATTATTATTATTATTATTATTGCTGGAGACTGCACCCAGGGCCTCCTGCATCTAGACAAGCACTCTCCCCTCCCACTGAGCTGTAGCTTTACCCCTGTTTTATATTTTTTTACTCTGAGACAGAGGTTTGCTAAGCATCCCTCCTGACCACTTGATTCTTCTGCCTCTACTTCCTGTGGGCCTGGGATTGCAAGCCTACACCTCTAGGTCCACCTCTGAGTTTTTGTTTTATTTTTTGAAGAAATATTTTTGTAGGCTGAACCGCTTAGTTCTTTGCTTTCCCACATTGGGAGTTCTTCATTATCAGAGAACCAATTAGTTTTATGTCGGGTCTCTGATACCTTCTGGCTGATCATTCATTCTGTGATTGTTTGCATCTGTTGTTTGTCCTACTTACTGAGTCAAGCCCTAACCCCGTACCATCAACTTAGCATTGAAAACAGCTACTTGTCCATACAATTTGAACCTCTATTAGCTTTTTATTTTTCTCATAGGTTTGCGTTGGCTTTGGAATTTCACACGACTCCAAATACATATATATGTTTGTTCCTTTGCTTTGGGTATAATTTTTACAGATGTAGATCACTCAGTCTCTTTTATTTTATCTGCTGTTTGATGTATATACATAATTCCCATACCATTTGTTCCTTTAAAACTTTTAAATTGTATTGTTTATTTTGTATTATATGTAGCATGCACCATGTGCATGACTAGTACCTGTGGATGCAAGAATATGACATTGGACCCCTGGAAACTGGAGTGATAGGCGGTTATGAACCATCATGTGGGTACTGGGAATTGAACCCTGATTCTCTGCAAGAGCAAAAAGTACTCTTAACCATTGAGTTATCTCAGTCCTCCTTTTTATATTATCCACTGCAACTTCTTTCTCTTTAATTTATATTTTTAATTCTGTATATATTGCCATTCATTTTTCTGTATACTGCTTGAATGGTCACAAGGCCATGGAAACTAGTGAGAAGCAATTCAGCCTTTATTGGAAAGCTGTAACTTCCTGAGATCTTGCATATGACTGACTCATGCTGGATGTTTTGCACATAGTAGGTTTGCTTCTTCATTGTATCTCACAACTCACGATCTCATTTATAAATTTGTTGTGTGTTAGGCAAATTTTCTCTGCTTAGTTCTGCTCCTACTGTTTATGTCATTCAATTATCATAGCTTAAAGTAACACATGCTTTCATATGCCATTTGATATAAAATGTTACATAACATATGAACACACTTTCATGTATTATATGTGGCATTATATCAATACATTGACTTGTTATAAATATGTATGTTGATATGGGTAGTATTTTCTCTGTTACTGCTATTTTTTCTCTTTTCTCTTTTGCTTTTCTATATTTGTGTTTGCATTTCCTGGAAAAACTCTAGTGCCATTAATTTATCCAGAAGCCTTTAATATCTTGATTGCAATGAACTACTTTTCAAAATAATATGAGAATGGACATGGTAGGCTTTACTACCAAGGCCAGCAACATCCTCTTGGTTAATTAACTTCCTGTGTGTACTGAGTACTGATCTTGAAATTTTTAAGCATTTAACCTTTCTTGTTCTTGTAAAGATTAACCTTTTCTTTAATTTTTAACTGTTTGACTGCTGGTGTGCAGGAGTCAAATAATAAGTAAAATTATTAGTAGTGAATAACAATAGTTTTAATAATTTTGTAGTTGCCCCTCTTGCATTTTGAAGGCGGATAATCCTATTGCTTTTAATGATGTTGTCTCTTTTATTAATGTGTACACCTCTTAATGGACTTGAAGGCTGTCTGAAGTGACAGTCTCTTCTAGAACAATGCTGAGCTGGACCCACAGTCACTTCTCACCCTTTGCTTGGTGGCTTCCCTCTGCACATGCAGTCCTACATGCTCACCCTGAGCTCCTGGCAGGGTTTAGGTGCTAATGGCCCGAGCAGACATGGCTTTGCTGGCTCCATGTTTCAGGTTGGAGCTAGGTGCTGAATTTGGTTTTCTATTGATGCGTCTGTATATTCTGTGCAGGAGTATGCTTCTCTGCTAATATTTCTTCTAAGATGAGTCTGTGGTTGTCTGGAACTCATGGCATCAGCATCTGGATTGGCTTTAGCCAGGGCTCTCACCACTGCTTCATGGAAACACTGTGTTCTGCAGGCTCTGGCTGATGCTTGCTGGCTTCCTGGCTCTATCACAGATTTTCTCAGGTCTTCATTGACTCACAGGAGACTATTCCTGCTGCCTCCCCTTGCTGGGAGGGCCTTGTCCCTTAGCCAGGGCTTCCCACCTCGGCTGTGCATGCAGTCACTGGAAATCCAGTTCAAATGCTGCTTCTTATTCACAACATCCAAGATGGAGCCTCAGAAACTGCATATTTTCACAAGGTCTCTACAATTTCTGCTTTGGGTAGGAAAGTGTTGTCTACAGGAAAATTTGATTTTCACTCCACTCTTAAAATTTAATTTCTAATGGCAATATACAGGGGACATAACAACAAATGAGGAAAGAGTTGAGCAAGGTCAGAATACTGTCTGTGTCTGCTGTTTATCAGATATGTGTTTGTCTGCTTGGTTTTCATCTACCTGGAAGCTGAGAAAATCCATTTTCTCAGTGGAAATAAAATACTTTACCTAAAGCATCCAAGTGAGGATGTCTCAGTATGTCATTAAGTTGAGCAACTATCATCATCTTCTGGGTAGTTTATTGCCACCAAAATAACAATAGCAAGTACCCCAAAAGTCAAAATCAAGAGAATAATAAATATTTAAATATGTAATAAGAAGTTTCTATCCTGTGGCCCAGATCCACAGACCCTCAGTCCCACAAAAATACACAGATGTTTACATTAATTTTTTGCTGATTAACCTATGGCTCAGGCATATTGCTACCTAGCTCTTGCTCTTAACCTTAACCCATGATTCTTATCTTGTTTAACCATGTGGCTTGGTCCCTTTTTTCAGAGCAGCATTTCAGCTTCTTTCCTCTGCTTCTGCTGGCATCTCATCTGGCATCTCTCTGGTGTCTTTGCTCTGTTCTTCCTGTTCCCAGAGTTAGGCTGGTAGCCCCTCCCATACGGCCTGTCTGCCTTTTGGGCAATCACCTTTTTATTAAACCAGTAGGAGGGATAGATATTAACAACGTACCAGAACATGTTCCCACAGCAGAAGTATACACAGGAATGAATGTTAGACATCCTAGTTTTGATTCATCTTGATAAGGCTTGGCAAGCGAACAGCTACGCTTTATAAATTGGTCATGTGGATGGACTTTCTCTGTGCTTCTGTGCCTGCTATTGGTATTCTAGGTTTTGCATGAAAGGGACAGTATACACTTGAAAGTATTGTGTTTACCTCATTTGGTACACTTTTATCTTCAAGAAGAGAACCTCCAGACCCCATCTATTTCAAGCCCAGAGGAAAAGATCCTGTCACTTAACAGGAATTCTTGGGTTGGGTTGGTTGAGCTTAGTTGATGTGAAGGCTTGGAAAGCCCTTTGCCCCCTCCCCCAACCATTGTCCTGTCCCCTGAGCCAAGGCTTTTTTCTAAGCTAGTAATATTCCACTGGCCCATGGAATTTAGCTCACCATGCTTCTCTGAACAATCCATTCAGGAAATCCTTTGTCTTTCCAGGAAAGACAGAGACTAGAATTCAGCAGAGGTCAGCATTCCAGGAGAACATGGGGCTCATGCTGATAATGTGGGCAGGAAAATAGGAAGAATGCAGATGATATATTTTTGTTGTCGAAATTTTAAGATTTTTTAATTTGTTAATTTAAAATGCCAAATAATAGTTTTCATTATGACATTTTCATGTATATAAATATATATGCCATTGTATTTTTTTTTATTTAAGAAGTTTTCGTTTCTTTTTACATACCATCCACTCTTCCCCTTCCCTGCACCCCCTATCAATTCCTCCCTTGAGTAGTCAACACAGGCTAGCATACCAAATTGAGGCAGGACCAAGCCCCCCTCCCTGTAAAAAGGCTGAGTAAGGCATCTCACTATAGTGAGTGAGCTCTGAGCAGCCAGTTTATATACTTAAGGATAGTTCCTGGTCCCATAGCCAGGGGGCCACTAGCAGATGGATCTATGTATTTGTCACGCTCATTCAGAAGGCCTCGTTTTATCTGTGTAGACTCTCCAGCTGCTAGACTAGAGTCTGTGAACTCCCATTAGCTTAGGTCAGCTGACTGTGGTTTGCTCCACGGTGCTCTTGACCCTCCTTTTGCTCCTCCTTCTCTTCAACTAAACCAAAGGAGATTGGCCAAGGGCTTGACAGTGGGTGTTGGCATCTGGTTCCATCAGTCATTAGATATAGGTTCTATGATGGCAATCAGGGTAGTCACTAAATTGAGTACAGGGAAACATTGCTAGGAGTCTTATCTGGGACCTCTTTGTGGGTTCCTGTGGATTTCCCTAGCATCAGATTTCTCCCTAGACCCATGATGGCTCACTCTGTCAAGACATCTCTTGTATTGTCCATCCTCTCCATCCCTCTCCCAGCTCAGCCATCTTGAACCCTCACGTTTCCACCCCGCAATTATTTTTCCTCTACACCCGCTCCCAGTTTACCCAGGACATCTTAACCATTTCCCCTTCCTGGGGCAATTTATGTGTATCTCTCTTTTTTTTTTTTTTTTCTTTATTTTGTATTTATCAAAAAAAAAAAAAACAGTAAAAAGAATTTAAAATGCAGAAGAGTTAACAATAACTATACAGAGGATAAGAATCATAAGCATGGCTTATCAAGGGTAGAAATACAAATAAGATTGCTACACATATATTTTCTTTGTGTTCAGCTTTCCCTATATATCCTTATTCAA